>JAECUM010005955.1:0-64588 GCA_016617855.1 Megalonaias nervosa | reverse complement strand
ACTATTTTCTTGTTGTGTTACTAAGTCTAGGTTCTCCAAACAATTATTAGTTTTTATTTTGTTAATATGGTCAATAACTAAATTATTAGGTATTAGTCCATTAAAAGTTTCGAACACAAATCTATGCGATCTATAACAAACAAAATCTGTATTTGTTCCACGTACTAATACTTGTAAATAACCAACATTATCTAAATTTCCTAATAGTTTTTTAGTTTTTATATTTCGAATAATTCCCTTATCATCTGCTTCGTATAAATCAAACTTTGGGTGGGGTTGATATTCGTTTTGTAATCCTAAATTTTCGATATTATCATCTGCAACTGCGCCATTTGCTCTATATACTCGCTGTCCTTCTGGAATATCTCCGCAAAACAAAGTATAAATAAAATCTTTTTTAAACATTTTGATTCTATCTACACCCTTTACTGAAATTAACATACCAGCCGGAGTTGGTACGCCAATAGCTTTTTTGGTTGCTATGTTAATAACAGAACCTAATGCATTTCCAGCATATAAGTTGTATGCTGGGTGAACATGATACGTTTCTTGCTCTTCCGCTGTCAGTGGCAGATATCTCAGGATTTCTGTCATTATATATATACAAAAGTTTTATATCTCTAATTAAAAGTATTAAAAATTTCAATTAAATAAACAATATTACCATATACATATAATGCTGAAATTGCGCGACATCGCTAAAAAGAGCATTATCAAATCCGAAAAAATTGCTTCGGCATTTTCAGGATATGACAACAGTTACAAACTCGACGATCAGACTATATTAGCTAATTTTACCTCTACAAATTTATATCATCTTTTACAACCCGTTATAGCTCGAGAACTCGCTGTTCATAAAAGTATCAAACTCATAGTCCAATATCATACAATTTTATCAAAGTTACACGCGGTTGAAGAAACAAAAACTTTTGACAGCGAAATCTCGGAACCCTATTTAACAGCTAAATCTAGAAAATATTAACTGGAACAAACATTGCTATGGTCGCCGATGAAATACACCAGGAAATAAATAAAAAACTAGAAGAATTTACTTCATCCGGATCAGGTTGGAAATTCGAAATGATAAAAGCAGTTTTATTTCACACAGCGAAATATAACGTGCTTCGCGGTAATTTATACATCGATCTTCCTAAAAAAATTAAGAACAAAAAATGTTGTATAAATGTCAAAAACAACGATGACAAATGTTTCCAGTGGTCCATTCTTTCCGCGATGTTTCCCAAAGAACAAAATTCCGATCGCGTCAACAAGTACTTTCCGCACAAGAACGAACTCAATTTTGATGGCATCAACTTTCCAGTAGCAGAAAATCATATACCAAAGTTCGAAAAACAAAACGATATCTCAGTAAATGTTTTCGGACTAGACGAACGAGAAAACGTTTACCCGAGATATATCTCAGAAAATGCTTCGCAAAAGACAATAAATTTATTATTTCATCAGGGTCATTACTGTTGGATAAAAAAACTTTAACGGCCTAGTTGGCGGACAGTACAGTAAAAACAAAAACAAGAAATACTTCTGTTACAGATGTTTGCACGGCTTTACTAGCGATGACAGACTGCAGAACCATCTCAAATACTGCGTTAATGTTCAAAAAATAACTATTCCTAGCGAAAAAGAAAAAATATTAAAATTTAAAAATTATAATCATAAACTAAGTATTCCTTTTGTTATTTACACCGATTTCGAGTGCCTACTCGTTCCCGTAGCTGGAGCAGAAAATAATCCGAACAAATCAAGTACAAGAAAGATACAACAGCATATTCCTTGCGGGGTAGCTTATAAAGTAGTTTGTTGCGCCAGCGATAAATTTTCATCTCCTATAAGGTTATATAGAGATGATAATCCTGCCGTGTGGTTATTAAAAAATTTAATAGACGAAGTTAATACAATTTCTAACAGATTACTTAGAACAGCTCCGATCAGAATAACGTCTAAACAACAACTCGACTTTGATGAGGCGGTTAATTGTCATATTTGTGAAAAACCTCTTGGGGACTCCAAGGTGCGAGATCACTGTCATTTAACCGGCCAGTGTCGCGGAGCAGCTCATAACAGTTGTAATTTGAAATTTCATGCTCCAGATTTTATTCCCGTAGTTTTACATAACTTTCGTGGCTACGACAGTCACATCATTGTAGAAGCTTTTGGTGATGAAAACATTAAAGCTAAACTAAAACTAAATAACGTGATAAAATGTATTCCAAATAATTTTGAAAAGTATATGTCGGTGACCCTCGGCAAATTACGCTTTATCGACAGCTTGCAATTTATGGCAGCATCATTAGACGAGCTCGTTAAAGGCTGTAGTATTTTCAATAATCTGCGCAGCTGCTTCGGTGAAAACTATGTCGATCTGACAAAAAAGGGTATCTTTCCTTATGAGTACCTTAACGATTGGAGCAGATTTAGTGAAACTTCTCTACCTAGCAAAGATAAATTTTACTCTCAACTTAAAAATGAGAACATCAGCGACGATGAGTATAAATATGCGCAAGATATGTGGACCAAATTCGCCTGCAAAACACTCGGCGATTATCACGATTTATATCTGAAAACTGATGTGTTATTGCTAGCAGATGTTTTCGAGAATTTTCGTCAGGTCAGTCATGTAAATTACGGATTAGACCCCTGTTGGTATTATTCTGCTCCGGGGCTGTCTTGGGACGCTTTACTTAAAACTAGCGAGATAGAATTAGAACTCTTAACAGATATCGATATGTTTAACTTTATTGAAAAAGGCATCAGAGGTGGAATTAGCGTCATAACAAAAAAATATGCAGCAGCTAATAATAAATACTTAAAAAGTTATGATAAAAATCTTCCGTCGAGTTACTTTATTTATCTCGACTGTCTGAATTTGTATGGTGCCAGCATGGTACAGGCAATGCCTTGCGGGGGGTTTCATTGGATAACTCCAAACCAGTTTCTCAAAGAAACTGAAAAAAATCTTCCCAAAGATATTTCATATTTTGTTGAAGTTGATATAGACTACCCCAGTTCGTTACACGATCTACATAACGACTATCCATTCTGCGCAGAATCAATGACGATTGATTATAGTTTATTATCACCTGAACAACGAGCTATGACAATAGGAAAATGCTCTATCGTTAACAAGTTAGTTCCAAATTTGTTAGATAAAAGAAATTACGTCATGCATTATAAAAATTTAAAGCAAGCAGTAGATGCTGGACTAATTCTGAGAAAAGTCCATCGTGTGCTAAAGTTTAATCAATCGCAGTGGATGGCGGATTATATTAACCTAAATACGAAACGTCGTGCTGTGGCTAAAACCGAATTTGAGAAAAACTTTTTCAAGTTAATGAACAACTCAGTGTTTGGTAAGACTATGGAAAATATACGCAGGAGAGTTTCGATAGATATTGTTAATGATATCAATCGCAGAAATAAATTAGTTAGCGACGATGGATTTGTTAGTATGAAAATATTTAATGAAAACCTTGCCGCAATACAACGACGAAAGACAAATTTAAAGTTAAATAAGCCAATCTATGTTGGTGCAGCTGTACTTGATATATCGAAGTGGTTGATGTACGATTTTCATTATAATTTTACCAAAAAAGTATGGCCAGGGTCAGAGTTACTATTTACTGATACGGATTCTCTAGTATACAACATAAATTGTGAAAATGTCTATCAAGATATTTACGATAATAAAGATTTGTTCGATTTATCAGATTATCCAACTTGTAGTGAATTTCATGATAATTCCAACAAGAAAGTTATTGGTAAGTTTAAGGATGAGTTTATGTTTGTTCCTGTGAGAGAGTTTGTTGGACTAAGAAGCAAAATGTATGCCGTTATATTAGATGACAATAAACTGACCAAGAAAGCTAAAGGCATCCCTAGGGGATATGTGAAAAAGATGATGCATTTTGAGGATTTCAAAGCCGCTCTTAACAATAGTGTCAGCTTTATTAAGACCAATGTCATTCGGACCAACTATCATAAGTTTGAAACGAATACAGTTATAAAACGTGGACTAAGCAATTTCGATGATAAAAGGTATTGCAAAGACGGAATTAATACTCTCGCTCTTGGACATTATTTAAGTAATATTGTCTAAACATCAGAAATAATGTTTGAAAATTTAACATTAGCCGATGGAGTTAATAATAAAATAAAAAAAATAATGGTCGATAACCAACAATTGTCTTTTGAACTTAATGATGAAATTTCAGGTATTTGTTTTAGTAAATATGACAGAATTAAACTTTCTCTTATTAGAACAGACGATAGCAAGTATTTCCCATATCTTTAATAGATGCTCTTTCTTCAAAATATGAAAATCTACACAATCCAATAAGCCAAGGTCAGTACACAAAAATTAATATAGACCTTGACAGATCAAAGGTCTTCAAAAAGATAGCAAATATTTATTAAGCAAATTAGCTATGAAGGATCTATTTGAGAGTCGCCGTAAGATATCTGGCATGATTAAATTTTTTATGTATAATCAAGATAACATGTTATATTTATTGGCAAATGTAGAAAAACTATTGATAGGAATAGAAATATAGATTTTTCTCTTTTAAAAAGGGAGATAATAACGCTAGGGTTTAGTTTAAAATCATTCGCGAGTTGTCGAACATATGTCTAGAATTGGAAATAAATCAGTCAAAAGGTTGGTAATATTGACGTATATCTGTCCCTAATCAGTTAATTGTTGTTTATTAGTGAAATATAAACATATAAGACCTATGCAGTTTTGTATTTGTTTAAAATAATTAGAAATGCCCTTTACGTAAACTAAACTCAAAGCCGTACGTAACTTAATAAATTGCCTTAATTTGGTTATATATATATATCGTGCCATGGATTTTAATCTGAGCAGTTTTGTTATTAATTAATTAGTGAAACTAACAAAAAATCTATGATTTTTCACATTTGTATCTGCTTGTCTAAGTATATATATTAACTTGTAAAACGCATATACATCTTCATACGACTTTTATTGATTTATTCTCTGCAGTAGCTAACAGCGGTCTGTTGTCGGCTGATCTAGCTACGCCTATTGTAATTCAGGTCATAGATGGTATTGGGAAAATAGTCATGTATATAACTTGAAGTCAAATGTGATACACGATTATATATTCCAGAGGCTTCCTTCACATTGTAATGAGAAATTCGTTAATATATACAAAATAAAATCATTTATTTGTAGATTTTATTTATAATGTTTTCAAAATAGACATTTTCTATCACTTAGTTTAGCCTTAACTTTGTTAGCGAGAGTACATTTCTCTTTTATATTGCAATGCGAAATAAAAAAATTTATTTTCTCTATCGTTTTTAAAACAGAATTACATGCTATCAGAAAATGTATAATGATGCTTTTGTTAAGTATATATTAACTAATTCAATATATCTATATGATGTGCTCGTTAGCTCAATCGGTAGCGTGTTAAACTTGTGAACTCGCGGTCTTGGGTTCCAATCCTATGAAAAACAAATTTGTGTCTATGGGAGGGCGATTATTATGCCCACGAAATATTAGCTATTTAAGTGGGGGGCCTGGCCGAACCCCTATATTTGTGAATAGAAATTAATTCACCCACCTACAACGTCAATACGTTGTGGTGATAGTTTTCACCCCTACGGATTTGATATTTGGGGGTGGGTGTGCTAGTTTCTGTTCACAAGTAGAAAAGGCCTTCATTATCATCATATCATTATATGTTATATGTTGTGTGCCGTCTTGTGCCGTCCAAAAATAGACCAGTAGGAGGTAATTTAACCCTGTGACCTGCTAATGGGTACTCACACAGGGGTCATTTCAAAAACACAACTAAAAATAACCTAATGAGGTTTAAGGTCACAAAGACCATTAGGCCTTCTGAGTTTCTAGACTTTCGATACGAATAATCTAGGAACTCTTGCGAGGGCAACAAATTGTCGCAAAATAAGACCTACACCGCAGACAGCCCTCTGAAGTTTCTAACATTTCGTCTTATAGTTAGAAACTTCGCCTTGGGGGTAATATCTAAACAAAAACTCAAAACCTCATTAGGTGTATCTGATCAACTAAAGGTTCCCCGCCTTGTCCCTAATTAACAAATCAATCAACCACATGACCATCTGTAAATATATTCATGTTCATCAATCAGTTTGTGTATACTGTGCTGTCCCTAATTAACAAATCAATCACATCTGTAAATATATTCATGTTCATCAATCAGTTTGTGTATACTGTGCCGTCCCTAATTAACAAATCAACCACATCTGTAAATATATTCATGTTCATCAATCAGTTTGTGTATACTGTGCCGTCCTTAATTAACAAATCAATCACATGACCATCTGTAAATATATTCATGTTCATCAATCAGTTTGTGTATACTGTGCCGTCCTTAATTAACAAATCAACCACATCTGTAAATAACCATTGAATAATATAACCATCTTCATCTTTAAAAAAGTCCTCTATATGAGGACAAGTATTTTTATTGTTTTAAGCAATTTTGTATGGCTTTAGTAATATCGTTATCAAATAATATATCAACCATATTGTCAATAAATGTCATCACATCATCTGCCCAACCCGCTATTCTCATATCGCTTTCAACCGCGAATAACCATACCGACCCATATTTCGGCGATATATGATAACCCACCTTTTTAATGCAATCGCTTATTATTTTAGGTTTTATCCCAGTATATCCTGACGATGCTTTGATCGAGTTAAATCTTTTACAAAATCTGTTTGTTAGATCAAATCCAACATGTCGTATTGATGGTTTATAATAAGACGTTATATATATTTTATTTGTTTAATATAACATTTCGACCAATATTATCTTAGCTAATAAGAGAGACTGTCATAGTAGTAGGAATAGATGATGCATCCTTTCTCAGAGACCCCCTGCCCACAAAGCATATTTTTGTCAGAAAATGTGTTATCGTGTAAAAGTCATCATTTTGAGCTAACAAAGACTGCTGACAAAGATGTTAACGTAGAACGCTTGGGGGGGGGGCAGGGGGGTCTCTGATAAAGGATCATCATCTATTCATACTACTTGGTATACCAACGCCAGCTGGAATCAAAATTTCAGTAAAAGGTGATAATGCGGAACGTGTTGAAATGTTCAGGAAAGATTTTATTTATACTTTGTTCTGCGGTGAAATTCCAGACGGACAACAAGTTTATCGTGTAAATAACTCGATTAGCGATGACAATATCGAAAATCTCTCTTTGCAAGATGAATTTCAACCGCATCCCGTGTTTGATTTGTATGAGGCCTCTGACAAAGGAATTATACGAAATAGAAAAACAAAAATAGTATTAGGAAATTTGCATAACACTATTTACGTGTAACAGTTTGTGGAACTAAAATTGATCGAGTTTGTTATTACAGTCACCGCGTCAGTTATGAAACATTCAACGGCGCTATTCTAAATGATTTGATTACTGATCATATTAACAAAATTAAAACAGATAATAGAATAGAAGTTAGAATTAAGTTTATATGTTGTGCAGACCTTATGTATAATGCTGTAAATATGCTTGCTGTAAATATGCTACTATAATTATGTGTTGTGCCGTCTATAAATACATTCCTCGCTGAGGAATATTATTTTTATTTTTATTATTTACAGTAGTAGAAGGAAAATGAGTTGTTTCCATCTCAGAGACCCCCTTTCCCTAACAAATATATTTTTTCATCTTATTTTGTCACCTTATTTTGAGCTAAAAAAAGAAATATCTTTGTCAAATAAAACATCAACCATATTGTCGATGAATAACATTGGATCAGTTGTCCAACCTGCTATTCGCTCATCGTCTTCGTCAGCAAACAACCATACTGATCCGTACTTGACTGATAAATGATAACCAACTTTTTTTTTAATACAATCGCTTATTATGTTGGGTTGAATGCCAGTATATCTCGAAGATGATTTAATGGAATTTAATCTTTTAAAAAATCTGTTTGTTAGATTAAATCCAACACTTTTTATTGGCGATTTATAATAATCCATTATTTATATAATATTTTATTGTTTAATATGACAAAATAAGTCTAGAGGATCTGGATCAAAAAATTTGGTCCAGGAACCTCTTCTGAGCTAGAATCCTCATCTGAGATAGGAACATCATTTCCTTCTACTACTGTGGCCTAATATTCAGTCAAGATGACGCTGAGTTTGCAAAACGAGACGACGATCTGGCAATGTATTTAAAAAAAATCCCAATTTCGCACAATACTTCAATAAGTTCATAAGTCAAAAAATTAAAATGTTTGTGTACAAACCATTAAAAAACAAAAGTATCACGAGTCTTTGGACCAACAACAACTCGGAATCTATCAACAATAAACTTAAGCAGGTTGCTGACAGGGAACAACACAAGATACCCGAATTAATTAACAGGTTATATAGTGTAACTCAAGTTCAGTTTATAAATTTGCGTCGCGCACTATATGACTCTGGCAATTATAATTTATTTGGCTCTTCCTCTTTATATGTAATAGATGAAACCATTTGGCGTACAAAACCATCAGCAGAAAAGACAAGACTCTTTACAAATTTGTTAACAAAAGCAACTAAATTCCAATACTTCGAAGTACATACATTCATCCAATGGAAAATTCCAATGCATCCGGCCGAAAATAGATGCGGGACGCTAACCTGGGCAAAGAAAGCATTCGAAGGCGGAAAGAACATCGCAAAAGAAATGGTGATAATAGCGAGCATTGACCTAGGCTGTGCAAATTGAACTAGAAATACACTTGCCTAATGTCGATGAATGGCTACGCATTTCCATTGTTCCAGTTTTTGATCTGGTTTTATATAAAAATTCTTTGCAATGTTTATAATAGTACAATTTTAGGAAGTTTTAGTTACCTACTACACAGGTTGCAAGCATTACTTGTTTTATGTTGATTGCATTAATGCTTTGCTTTAAAGCATGCAAAATACAGTTGAGTTGAACTTCATCATTTCAATGTTGATACACTTCATTTCATGTTTTAAAACTGTGCTTGATACGACTTTGAACAATAATCTTTGTACATATTTATAATTTTTTAATTAGCGGCGAGGCATGCCATATTTGCTAGAAATCTGAAACCGATGATACAGAAGTTATGTGGTACTTTCAGTTGTTCGTTGTTTTGTAATATTGTGTTAATCTCATTTGACAGTTATGGCAAGGATGGGCAATTATTTACTTCAGATAATTCTAAAAAGAATTTAAATAAAATGCAATGAAGAAATACAATATATCGCTAAAGCCCGTAGCGACAACCAATTGTTAATAAGGACAAGAACATTTACAGTGTGGTGTATATATTATTGTTTTTATCCTCGTTGGTATGAATGTCACTTGTGGTCCATTATTTACTTCACAATGTGGCCGTTTTGACTTATTGACTGGGTGTTTTTGATAACCAGCACTGGTGATGAATATAGCAACATTTGTCTCCCTTATTTCAATGTTTACAACCTATATAAAAAATAAATGCAGCCTATTTTGTCGTCTGTTTCTACAAAATAATACTCTTTCCAAGGTTTTCTTGTGGTTTTGAGTGTGCTTCGTTTAATTTACTTCATGTTTGTAATGGATTTGGGCAGGTTTTGGGTGGTTTTGGGCAGGTTTTGGGTGGTTTTGGATGAATCGTGCGGCCGTTACACCATTGTCTTCATTTTACTTTGGTTATTGTAAATATTTACAAATTGTGTCATGTTTTGTCGATTTTTGGATCGATAATGGTGAAAGTTGTTTGATCGATAATGGTGAAATGGCGTTAAAAGGGGGGTTTGTAATTCTAACAGTTAATGTCAAGATCGTATATATTGAGGAATTAGATTTATTCCTTTTCCGAAACCTATAAAAACTAGGATGATTAAAGACTTGTGATCCCCCGCACATCAGCTAAACACGGACACAATTCATGGCAATTACCACGTGTTTCTTTGCACAAAAGTATAAGACAAGCATGCCCCGTCGATTATTTGAAGGAAAACAAAAAATTGAAAAAATATTTAAAAAATGAACGTGACTAGAATACCATGTCGGCCAATTCTGCGCATCGGGTAATTCTGCGCAACGATACGTCATTTCTGTAAACATTGGATCACGTATTATTTTGGGTGTAAAAAAAAATCCATTTTGTATCAAGAAAGAACGATCGTACTTTAATTAAGAAAAGTGATATTCATAAAGTGTACAAAAATATCCCACATTTCGACTCGAAATGCATATGAAAATGTGATTTCTAAATATCAACATGAAGACCCACTCCATGACCTTCTTGAACCTGTAACCCAGAAAATCCTATTTACTATGTATCTTTCAGAATCATACAAATAAGTACATTATTTAAAAGATTAAAATGTATACCTTAAAAAAAAAATTCTGCATCTTAATCCAAGTTTCCAAGTTTGCAAGAAGTTGTCCCACACGTACGAAATCGTCTGCTACCCAACATGTCAACGTGCTGCTATAACGGGATTCTCAATTAATTCCCCTCTGTATAGTCTGTTTCTAAATATTTTAGTAATTTTTCCCCATAAACAAGTGTGTGTGTGTGTGTGTGTGTGTGTGTGTGTGTGATTTGGATTTTTAACGTAGCTTGAACATTTTTTCATTCATATCGTTACGACGTCTGCAGTGTCGCAGTTTATAGTGATGTCTAGCACTGGGGCATCATGCCGCAGACATGTAGCATCATGTCCCACCCAGTCACATTTTCCTGACACCAGACCGACCAGTCATAACACTAACCTCTTAATGCTGAGCGCCAAGCGAGGCAGCTGTTAGTACCATTTTTATAAGTCTTTGGTATGACTTGGCCGGGGTTCGAACCCACGACCGAGGCGGACGCTCTAACCACTGGGCCACCGGAGCGGTCCCCCATAAACAAGACGTTTTAAACACATTACATCCTATTCATTGTTGTTTCTCTTCCACATAATTGCTTAATTTTTAAAAAATGTTGAACTTTACTAATGTTTTTACAAGATCGGTTTAGTTACATCTTTTCATAGCTGTGCGCAGAATAGGCCGACATATCGCGAGTCATGAAAACACAGGGTGGCATCCCGTGAGTCCAAAATTAATATTTTTTTTTAACAGAATATTATGGTGACAATTGCCTCTTTTCAGATGGTAAGCATTGAAGTATTTTATTTTCGTTAATCGGTTGAATTCGGGATGCGTTTCGTTTCAGTTTTGAAAATTTACACTTTAATATTAGTTTTCCCCAAAATAGTGTTTCATCGTCTCGATCTTTTACACGCTCGAATGACTTTACTTTCAGTCATCGAGCTGAATGAGGGGCGAGGAATGCAGGGCATTGCGTATTCTTCCCACGCTCGCTACAACGCCATTCGATGGTTCCATTCTTCAGCTCACGCTTAACAACAAAACTACATCCAGCACGAGATATTAACTTTCGTTTTCCTCGAGTGGATCCTGTGGCTACTACTTCAAAGGTTATACGATCTTCAGAATCCACTGGCACTTCACCATAAACAGTTTCATTCATAACTGACCTGAAGAAAGGACAAAAATCGTGATATGTGTGTAATTAAAAAAAATAAAAAAATCAATATTTTGCATGAAAAAAATATGTACATGCATCAGGAAAATAATAAATGGTTACAAGATACCTAAAAAGATCGCGTGAAAGATGAGCATTCTTTTGAATAGAAGATTGACTGTATAATGTTTTATGTACATCAATATTACTGAAATCAATCTTGCGAGTAGTAATGTGGGGCTGTTTACAGACAATGGGAATTAGCATTACAGACCCCACTGGGCACGTTTACGGACACGATTTATACGGACAAAAGAATCACCCTGGGCACGTTTACGGACAATAGGAAAATACATTCCAGACCCCCTGGGCACATTTACGGACAAGATTTATACAGACAAAAAATCACCCTGGGACTGTCTGGGGACAATGGGAATTTTGTATAGCGACTAGCACACCCTGGGATTGTCTAGGGACAATGGGAATTTTGTATAGCGACAAGAGGAATGGCACAGGTAGGGTGACATCACGGTACTGGACACTTGCTACAATATAGCAAGTACCGTGACGTCATGCCACCTGTGTCATTTCTATATACAAACACAAATCAATCGTGTTCGTGTTTGTGGATATTATAACTCTCTATACACAAGCCATCAGCCAATCATCATTACTAAAAACAGTAACTATAAAAAATCAGCCACTGTTTCGTAGGCTGATGGCTTACACCAAATTACTTAAATACATAGAATCACAAACCATTCGTGTTCTACATCAATTTAATTCCTTAACTCCTAGACACTTGAAACAATGTAGCAAGTACCGTGACGTCATGCCACCTGTGTCATTTCTATATAGAAACACGAATCATTTGCGTTCGTGTTTTTGCATAGCATGTACTGTGATGTCATGCCACCTGTGTCATATCTATACAAAGTTTGAATCATTCGCGTTCGAGTCAGTGAATAGTATAGTATAGTATGTTTTATATATTCTCTTTTTTTCCATAGATTGATGAACATCAGTCTATCATACACAAATTATAAAATCGACTAACAAAATGTTTTAGGTAAGAGAATAATGTTTTGGGGAGTTAAAGATAAATTATACAATCGAACAAAAAATTTTTTTAGGCAAGAAAGAATAAATATCTTTTTGAGGCAGTGGAGTGGCCCTGAAAAGGGTCTTTGTTGTGAACGCATAAACACACCATACTCACTATCACACAAACGGACGCGAACGCATAAACATACCATATATACTATCCACACAAATGGGAAGAGAAGAAAAAAAACACCCATATCTACTATCCACATTCGTTGGTGTGGATCGTAAATAGGTGTGTGTTTTATGCATTCTCATTCGTTGGTGTGGATAGTACATGTGTGTGTATTTTATGCGTTCTCGTCCGTTTGTTTGGATAGTAAGTATGGTGTGTTTATACATTCGCGTCCGTTTGTGTGGATAGTAAATATTGTATGTTTTTTCTTCTCTTCCCGTTTGTGTGGATAGTAGATATGGGTGTTTTTTTTTTCTTCTCTTCCCGTTTGTGTGGATAGTAGATATGGGTGTTTTTTCTTCTCTTCTCGTTTGTGTGGATAGTAGATATGGGTGTGTTTTTTCTTCTCTTCCCGTTTGTGTGGATAGTAGATATGGGTGTGTTTTTTCTTCTCTTCCCGTTTGTGTGAATAGTAGATATGGGTGTGTTTTTTCTTCTCTTCCCGTTTGTGTGGATAGTAGATATGGGTGTACAGCATTATCTTCCGAACAACGAGATGACATTTCAAAGTATTTATTAATGAAAAGCAAGAAAGTTTTTGCTACAGCACCTGCAAGATAAAATATTGCTTTGGTTGTTATGGAAAGACAATCTTCAACAAAACATGGCTCATCCAAAACAATCCTATGACACTATGGCTAACGTAGTATTTTATGAACTTCTAGAACAAGGTCAGAACGTTTCTTTGACTGTTATTTACTGTAGTGGAAGCATGGATTGGGTGTGGCTATGAAGTGGATTGGGTCAGGTATGGCTATGAAGTGGATTGGGTAGGGTATGGCTATGAAGTGGATTGGGTAGGATATGGCTATGAAGTAGATTGGGTAGGGTATGGCTATGAAGTGGCAACAAGGATGAGACAAAATGTATCTTGATGATAGAATGCACCATTCATCCCTTGAAAAACCACAACCCTTTATATTTTGTATCATAATGCATCCATTACCTTGTATGTCTGTATTGTTTACCAAAAGTCACATACATATGGTCCTTTAGAAAACAATTATTCTATGTCACTCTCAATGAGTGATACAAGGGAATGATGCCAGAAACCCATATTATGATAAATTCTATGCAACTACCACTTTCTTTCAGTAACATTGTTACAAGTGATGGGGTCTATGGTACCACAGTGATACACTTTGTTAAAATAGTTTTAAGCAAGTTGGTTTAGACTACCATATACATCACTTTCCTGTAAGTTATAAATGAGGGCACACAGGCTACCATAATGATACATAACACTGCTTTCTGTGAACACCATCATTATAAGTGAGGGAGCCCAGGCTATCACAATGATGTGTACAGTTGCTTCTCTCAACAAAATTATAAGTAATGGAGCCTCTTGCCAAGAAATGTTAAACTTTAACAATATAAAGAGAACTATGTGAATAAACTAAGTTATTTTATGATGTCAAAGCAAGAAAAAATTAAATATACTATATATACAGAAATTTATATTAATCATATTGATCCCCCTCCCCTGGAAATTACACAAAATTTACATTTTTGTGTTGGTTTATATCATAAATGTCCTTGTATGTGTAGGGATTTGATAGCAAGTGACCACTGTACCAAATTCACTGCATTACCATTCATAAGAACTATATTTTTTCAGTTTTATATTTTTGTGCAGCTCTGTGCATGCCCCCACTCCGAATTTATGTCCCAAAGGTTAAACTCCCAACAATTTTAAAATGCTGAGTGTGTGATGTGATTTGGATTTTTTAATGTAGCTGATTTTTCAGTCATATCGCTATAATGTCTGCAGTGAGGCAGTTTATAGTGATGTCTAGCACAGCGGCATCATGCCACAGACATTTAGCATGATGTCCCACCCAGTTACATTATCCTGACACCAGGCCAACCAGTCCTAACACTAACCTCTTAATGCTGAGCACCAAGCAAGGCAGCTGTTAGTACCATTTTTATGTCTTTGGTATGACTTGGCCGGGGATCAAACCCATGACCTCCCGCATCCGAGGTGGATGCTCTAACCATTAGGCCACCAGAGCGGTCTGAAATATTGAAGGATTTAAACTACATTAAAAATGACATGACAGAGTTGAGATATTAATGTTGGATGGAGTACAAAAAAGATGGATCTACAGAAAAGTTGAACCACATTATCTCTGCCATTTATCCCAATGGTATAAAGATAATTATTTTCAAGACTATACAAAAAAAATGGATGTCATCATTATATTATCTTTTTGGCTTCTTTCATAATATTTGCTAATACTGTCTTATGACTAAATATATATTTAGAATTTACTTGCAGTTGAAAAATAAAATTTTCAAGAATTTATCAAGAGATCCTGCAGATAGTCTTCTCATAATTGTTTTAGCCACCACAGCTTTTGGGATGGTCCACCCAGAAACATGGAAGGTAGTTTAACTATATTTCATACCTACAATCATGATGAAAGTGCACCAAAGTCATGTGAACTTGATCCGATTCCAACATCACTGCTGCTTGAGTGCTTAGATCCAATATTGCCTTCACTAACTGATGTTATTAATACCTCTCTCTCATCTGGGGAATTCCCATCATTTTTCAAAACTGGCATTGTAAAGCCTCTGCTGAAGAAACCAACACTCGACCATAACGATTTAAAGAACTACCGCCCAGTTTCTAATCTCCCATTCATGTCAAAAATCTTAGAAAAAGTTGTTCTATCCCAACTTGTATCTCATCTGAACTCAAATAGTCTTTTTAGCAATGTACAGTCTGCATATCGCCCTTGCCACAGTACTGAAACTACTCTTCTGAAAGTAGTTAATGACCTTCTCTCTGTTTTGGATAGCAGAAAGATTAGTCCTCACTCTCCTTGACTTGTCTCCAGCATTTGACACAATAGACCATGATATATTACTTCACCATCTCCAGCATGTATTTGGCATTCACAATACAGCCTTACTATGGTTCAAGTCCTACTTGGTCAACAGGACACAAATTGTGTCCGCAAATGAAAACACTCCAGCCCAGTTGACCTATGTTGTGGTGTTCCACAGGGGTCTGTTCTTGGACCTGTTCTCTTCATTCTATACACTCAGCCACTCTCAAGTTTCATAGATCACCATCCATTGTCTCACCAGTTGTATGCTGACGACACCCAAATATACAAATCTAGCCACCCAACTGAAGTTGAAGCTACCATCCAAGGCATTGAGAGGTGCATTTCTGATGTGAAATCATGGATGACATGTAACAAGCTGCAGATGAATGATGATAAAACTGAAGCCATTCTGATTACAACACAAAGACTTTCTCATTCACATCCTTTACATCAGACAATAAATATCAGGTACACCAACATTAAATTCACACATTCAGTACAAAACCTAGGTGTTACTCTCAACAGTACTCTCTCACTGCACCAACATGTCATGAACATATGCAAGGCTGCATATCTTGAGCTGAGACGCATCAGCTCCATTCACAAGTATCTTTCAGTTGATGCCACTAAAACACTTGTGTGTTTCTTAGTACTTTCAAGACTGGACTATTTTAACTCAATTCTGTCTGGTTCATCTCAATATCTACTCCAGAAACTTCAAAAAGTTCAAAACACAGCTTCTTGGATCATTCTTAGAGTACCACGATCAGAGCACGCCTCACCACCCCCACCCTCCCCATTCCGTACCCTACACTGGCTATCCATTCGATCCAGAATTAAACACAAAATTTGTTCTCTGTGCTACGTTTCACTGACGGGCTCCAGTCCAACATACCTATCTGACCTCACCCATGTGTACACACCAGCAAGATACTTACACTCCTCTTCTGACACCCATATTCTCATTATTCCCACTATGAAAATGAAATCTTTTGCATACCAGGGCCCAGCAACGTGGAACGAATTGCCCACTGAACTTAGACACAAAGACACACTGATCTCATTCAAGAGCGCTCTTAAAACTCACCTATTTCAACTGCAAGAACAGACTTAAAGACCTAATAATGTTTCCTTACCTTAAATATTTACAGCATGTTTTCTGTTTTCTAATTTCGTGGTGTTTATTTTTGTAATCATATCATTATATATGTTTTTTAAGAGTTGTCAAATGTTGTAAAGCACTTAGAACTTCTAAAGATTAGGCGCTATACAAAGTCCTCATTATTATTATTATTATATTTTTGCTTAAATTATATTATGTTATAGACATTTATTTACAATTCTTCTTTATTTTGTGAGACACTCAATTTTGTCAAAATAAATAATTTCATGGAATATTCAAATCTGTAATATGAGATCACTGTTAGAAAAGATATGAAGAGATGTCTTGAAAGGGGTTAATTTGAACCATGTTATTAAATTAGAAAACAAAAAGGAAGGTATTTTAAACAAGTGTTCTCTTCATTGAGATGCAGGTGATGCAGGTTTGACTGTATCCAAGTATTCCGACTACAAAGAAGATTGTTTATTTATACAGTGCAACCTACTTGAAGAATTCTTATGAGATTATTCCATTTCGTGCATTATTTATCAGCTACATACCATTTCATACAATCAGAATAAAATCAGATTTTCACAGTACTATGTGGAGATCTGATGGACACCAATAAGAGGTCATGTTCTGTTGACCTTGTGGTTCACCAATCACATAACAACTTTAAAATTTCTGAAAGTGACATATTATTCTGAACTTATTGCTGCTAATGATATCTCTAACACAAAATGCAACGCTTCATCTGATAAATTGACTGGGAATTACAAAGGTCATCAAAACATGAATTTTATCGGTGTTTCTCAGATCTCCATGTAGGTCAGTGGAGATCGGATTTTCATCAGATTGCAGTTTTTGTCATTTGTAAAGGAATGTATTTTAGAATATACAATAAATTAGAAAGTAAATATAACAAAGATTTTTCATTGTGTTGTAATTGTATTCATAAATGGAAGAGAACTCTTGATTGAAAAAAAGTATTTTCTTTACTTGATAGCATATTCATACAGCAAGTAGGATGGATTCGACTGTGCACAGTCGACAGCTGTTCTTTTCTATAATAATAATGATATTGGACATCCTGACATGTCAAAAGCAATGAAAAATTATGCCAAAAATATAGACCCATGTAGAAGATCATTAATTACTTCATATTTTGGCTTTGCACTGACAAGGACTCAATAATTTCAACTTGCTGTGATATCTGTAAAGCTGATTTGAAGTTGGAATAGACATTTTCTAAACCTTTGGATCCATCAACAACATACACATTGAGGAATGCAAGCAGCATAGGAAATATATCATCTTTAATTGTGGAACAAGTTGCAAGTAATTCATATATCTATGTAAACCATCAAGTTTTGTCAAAGGACTTTTACTCACAGACTGACACAGTTTCGAGGGCATTATCCAATATAATTACCCAGGTGTTCATTCTGAAGGTATAGGCAATAGTATACAGTATAATTACCCAGGTGTTCAGTCTAAAGGTATAGCCAGTAGTATACAGTATAATTACCCAGGTGTTCAGTCTAAAGGTATAGTCAATAGTATACATGATAACTGTGCTTGGTGTTAAATCTGTTCCCATGGAGCCTTAAAGTATACATAGCTACAGTAACATGAACATTTGCAGATTTAGATAATTTAAGCATATACGTATACCTTAATAATAATAATAACAGGCCTTGATTCACATTATGCTCAGTGTTATTTAATTCATTATTTTCAAACCATAAAGCAATGTTCATTTTAAAATAAAATCTACATTGAACACAGGACACATTGTCTTATTTCACTGCCCAAATTTATACAGAATTTGAAACTGATGTTCCTTTATCGATGTCATGAGATGATCTTTACTTTGTTTTTTAAGTGGGCTTTTGCACAGGTTGTGGATATTATTGTAAGTGGCACCCACAACGATGTTCAGAAGGTCCCACTTTTCTTAAACAATCTAATATCAAACACTCAGTGTCATGCACTGAAGGTACTGAGATCAAACAATCACATTTGACATTTTATTAAACTTTATTTCTGCAATCCAGATCATGAAGTAAAGTATTTTCACTTTTGTTTGAATGTATTGCCTTGAGATGATCTTTAACTAAATGAACATTGTGTTCTATCTAAAGGTCTGCTGGAATACTGGAGTCCATCTTGCCTTTTGTATTTACAAAAAGCTCATAAAAACTTACATGTGCAGTTGTTTCATCAATTATGGCCAATTGCTGGCAAAAGTTTCTCAAAATTTCACTTGCTTTGATCTATTGTTGAATCCTTTTGATACACACATGGTGTATTTTGAAGATGGGTAATACCCTTTCTGTTAGTAATCTTCACATTTAACAATATGTTCTTGTATAACAGACCAAGTTCAAAAGCAAGGCAAGCATAATTTCGTCTGATCATTTGAGAATGAACTGCATGAATTCTGAATTGGAATGAACATATTAACAAGACTTGCCATCTGGAAGTACAACATTTATCTCAGCAATGTCTGCCAGTAGACAACATCTTTTGTCTGACAAGGTGTTGCCCCCAGCACTGAATAGACATTCACTTGGAACGCTTGTTGGAGGTACTGCTAGATAATGTTAGGCACAAGAAAGGATTAAAGGAAGCCTGTCAGTATTGGTCTGCCGCTATGACACTGGATCAATATCCCTTGGGATACAAGGCTCATTCGGAAAAATTTGTTCAATTGGTTGTCGATACGAATTGAGGTACTCTTTTCTGATTACAATGAGTCTGCTGTTCACGAAGGTTGACCTAATTGTGCTACATGTATTCGCATTCGGCTGCATCATACTATTCAGCCGAATACGAATCCCTCATTTAATAAACTATTCAGGGCCGAAGTGAATATGAAGCGAATATTTGGTACAGGCCTAATTAAAATGCCTGCTTATCGGCTTGGTCACTTTTATGTGTTGTATTGTGTGAAACTGTCACACCCAGCTTTTGCAGCCTGTCATACACCTGAAATGAAATTTATGCAAACAGCAAAAGTAAATCTTTTTTTGTTTTCAAATTTCACAAAAACATATAAGATCTGGTGTGTAAACCTAAATATCAGTGCTCTTCTGTTTACTTGTCTGTATGAAAATATTATGGATTACTTTTGTATACCATTTATTTACAATTCAGATAATGATCTACACACTGTTATATGCTATCACACTGGTACAGTAACCATCCTACTGGACATTTTCAAGAGTGCAATATCTTAATACATTTTTAGCATTGTCTCATAAAGCAGGGACGGTGCTGGGGTTTGCCAATGTTGCAAATTGTGATTTTCTTTCACTTACTGTTGAGAAAATATACCATCTGGTGATTTATTTTGGCGATGTTTATTTTGCTGTTGAAACCTGCATATACAATCTTGAGTTTGGGGTGGAGAAATTCAAAGGCACAATGACAGGAAGCCACAGACTGAAAATAAAATGCACTGGAATCTATCTATTGTTACATAAACAAATCCTTTGTTCATATTGACGAAATCATCTTAACACACACCTGGCCTGGGTACTGTATGCTGTGATACAATGAGATAGTCACACTATGGGATTAGCTACAATCGATCAACCTATGACTAAAGAAATTCTTGGTACATATGACAAAAGGGATTTTAATGTGGTAAAAAGTAAAATATATAGCAGTACCAATATCAGGTTTCTAACTAGTAATGTGGGGTGTGTGAACATGGAAATTTCAGAGACAGATGTGAAGGAAGCAATGACAGATCTGGTTAACTAGGTCAGCATCACAGAAACTAATGTAAGTTGGGTGTGAGAACATATCAAGTCAAGTTTTTGGGTTTCAGGAACGCTTTGACAAATCTGGGTCTACGGGTCAGCATCATGACATATCTGGATAACTGGGTCATATTCCTGCTGTTTCAGCACCATATAGTTATGGTATGATCTGAGGGGAAGGGAGCTGTCATTCATGTAGTAATGGTTAGCCAATCATATTCTGTATCTGGGGAAAGGGTGTGGGATTACGATACATGTATATAGATAGATACAAGATATAGTGTGCAGTAGAAGAAAAAGCAGAAGACAGAAGGACACAAAGCAGAAAGAAAAGCAGAAAGAGGGCCGAGAAAGAAAAAGGGACAGCAGAGATAAGATGTAGTTGGAAATAAGAATCAGACAGAGATATACAAGATTGGGAGCCATAAAGGGGTGGCACATACCTCTTGTAAATTTAATCTAGAAAGGTTATTATTGTCAGTTTTCATAAGGTCTCTGCTCAAATTCAAAAATATATGACTATACAGAAGTGATATTAATCAGCAAAAATAATTGTCACATGCGATGTGTGTACACCAATTTTAGGTCAGAGAGAGAGAGAGAGATAAGCTATGTGAATGTAGAAAAATGCGGTGGTGATGATCCTTTTTGGAACATATCTTTGGTATTTTGCCAGGGTTCAGTGTGCCCTTGCGCATATTTATTAATTTGTCTTCATCATGGATTCCCAGTCAATGTAAATGGTAAACATTTCTGACTTTTATCAGACCTGAAAGTTTGCCTGTTACTTTGTGTCATCAATGAACTGAACAATCGATGTACTTGTTTGTATTCAAGGCTTGTTCTTATTTTATTTTCAGGGGTGGGGGTGGGATTTTCATTCAAGCCTGTATTTCTTTTCCTTCTTTTACTATTCAATTAATACAGTGGATATAATAGGTTCTTTCTGCTTCTATACATCAGAGAAAGAATATTTTTGCAAAGTAGTTGAGAGGTTAATATTTTTTATCACCTCTAATCAGTTAAGTGACAATAATAATGTTGATGAAATAATGGAGGGATGTAGGGTACACACTGAAACAAAAACATTTATAAAAAGCTGTCTGCTGTTTTATTTTTATTTCGTCTCCTTCATTCTGTAGGTCAATGTACTATAAAATAAGAAAATGGTGCATGTCCATTCATCATCTTCACAGTGAATATATCAAAACTTATATCATCGGTCTGTAACAAAACCATACTGGTACTATACAAAGACACAAGTGTGTCGTGTGCGGCATGTCTTACAGATACCGATAATGTACTCTCTGTCTCGTACAAATGTAAAAATACATATCAACTTTTGTAATTATTGATCAATATAAGGAAGAATTTTATCAAATTTGTAACAAAAAAGTTTAATTTAGCTTTCTTTGCCGATTCATACACAAAACTGCTTTGAACACTGATGTTCTGAACATCTGGATTTGATTCTTATTTATACACTGTAGCAACATATGGCTGTTGCTACTTCAAAAAAGCTTGGCTTATGGGTGTTTATTTACGGTAAGGAAGCACACAAATTGTTATTCTGTGGCAATTGAGTCAGGACGTTGATACACACTAAGTGACTAACATCGTTAAACATAAATAAAAACATATTAAACGAAAATGAAATCAGGTATCAGAGACATATTTCTACATACAGTCATTAACTATTAGGCATAATATGTGCAATGCAGAATTTCAGATGTATCTCTCTCAGCAGACAGTTTTATAGGGGTGTATTGGCCATACTAGATATAATCTATAAAAACATTTTCCACAATGGAGGAGAAAACCATTGGCTTTTTAATAGTCGATTTTCTTTATTAAAAGTGATCTTAGATAAGAATTAAATATATATTTTGGAGAGATTGAGGGGCCTCTTTTATCTGTGTGAGTTTCATAGGAATCTAATCGGAATCCAAAATCGGACTTTATCGCACCCTGTCCTTTCATTTTCAAAGAGCTATGACACGTCTTTAAGACTTCAGTATGGGATAAGTTAAGAGATTGAGAATGTCTGGTGAGAGAGTGTGATGCTTGCCTCAGATCATCAGTATTTTCTAGACAGGGCAGTTTTATTAATATGATGTCAAGCCAAAGAAAAAATGCCAGCGGATATTTATATAAGTACGTAATTGCTTTTCACAAGAAAAATGACGGTAACTTGCACATGGAAGAAGAACTCGTCTGTCTCAATTTCAAGCAATTTTTGTACTAAATTTATCAATTTATGTCAAACGCATCAGCTCCATTCACAAGTATCTTTCAGTTGATGCCACTAAAACACTTGTGTGTTTCTTAGTACTTTCAAGACTGGACTATTTTAACTCAATTCTGTCTGGTTCATCTCAATATCTACTCCAGAAACTTCAAAAAGTTCAAAACACAGCTTCTTGGATCATTCTTAGAGTACCACGATCAGAGCACGCCTCACCACCCCCACCCTCCCCATTCCGTACCCTACACTGGCTATCCATTCGATCCAGAATTAAACACAAAATTTGTTCTCTGTGCTACGTTTCACTGACGGGCTCCAGTCCAACATACCTATCTGACCTCACCCATGTGTACACACCAGCAAGATACTTACGCTCCTCTTCTGACACCCATATTCTCATTATTCCCACTATGAAAATGAAATCTTTTGCATACCAGGGCCCAGCAACGTGGAACGAATTGCCCACTGAACTTAGACACAAAGACACACTGATCTCATTCAAGAGCGCTCTTAAAACTCACCTATTTCAACTGCAAGAACAGACTTAAAGACCTAATAATGTTTCCTTACCTTAAATATTTACAGCATGTTTTCTGTTTTCTAATTTCGTGGTGTTTATTTTTGTAATCATATCATTATATATGTTTTTTAAGAGTTGTCAAATGTTGTAAAGCACTTAGAACTTCTAAAGATTAGGCGCTATACAAAGTCCTCATTATTATTATTATTATATTTTTGCTTAAATTATATTATGTTATAGACATTTATTTACAATTCTTCTTTATTTTGTGAGACACTCAATTTTGTCAAAATAAATAATTTCATGGAATATTCAAATCTGTAATATGAGATCACTGTTAGAAAAGATATGAAGAGATGTCTTGAAAGGGGTTAATTTGAACCATGTTATTAAATTAGAAAACAAAAAGGAAGGTATTTTAAACAAGTGTTCTCTTCATTGAGATGCAGGTGATGCAGGTTTGACTGTATCCAAGTATTCCGACTACAAAGAAGATTGTTTATTTATACAGTGCAACCTACTTGAAGAATTCTTATGAGATTATTCCATTTCGTGCATTATTTATCAGCTACATACCATTTCATACAATCAGAATAAAATCAGATTTTCACAGTACTATGTGGAGATCTGATGGACACCAATAAGAGGTCATGTTCTGTTGACCTTGTGGTTCACCAATCACATAACAACTTTAAAATTTCTGAAAGTGACATATTATTCTGAACTTATTGCTGCTAATGATATCTCTAACACAAAATGCAACGCTTCATCTGATAAATTGACTGGGAATTACAAAGGTCATCAAAACATGAATTTTATCGGTGTTTCTCAGATCTCCATGTAGGTCAGTGGAGATCGGATTTTCATCAGATTGCAGTTTTTGTCATTTGTAAAGGAATGTATTTTAGAATATACAATAAATTAGAAAGTAAATATAACAAAGATTTTTCATTGTGTTGTAATTGTATTCATAAATGGAAGAGAACTCTTGATTGAAAAAAAGTATTTTCTTTACTTGATAGCATATTCATACAGCAAGTAGGATGGATTCGACTGTGCACAGTCGACAGCTGTTCTTTTCTATAATAATAATGATATTGGACATCCTGACATGTCAAAAGCAATGAAAAATTATGCCAAAAATATAGACCCATGTAGAAGATCATTAATTACTTCATATTTTGGCTTTGCACTGACAAGGACTCAATAATTTCAACTTGCTGTGATATCTGTAAAGCTGATTTGAAGTTGGAATAGACATTTTCTAAACCTTTGGATCCATCAACAACATACACATTGAGGAATGCAAGCAGCATAGGAAATATATCATCTTTAATTGTGGAACAAGTTGCAAGTAATTCATATATCTATGTAAACCATCAAGTTTTGTCAAAGGACTTTTACTCACAGACTGACACAGTTTCGAGGGCATTATCCAATATAATTACCCAGGTGTTCAGTCTGAAGGTATAGGCAATAGTATACAGTATAATTACCCAGTTGTTCAGTCTAAAGGTATAGCCAGTAGTATACAGTATAATTACCCAGGTGTTCAGTCTAAAGGGTATAGTCAATAGTATACATGATAACTGTGCTTGGTGTTAAATCTGTTCCCATGGAGCCTTAAAGTATACATAGCTACAGTAACATGAACATTTGCAGATTTTTAGATAATTTAAGCATATACGTATACCTTAATAATAATAATAACAGGCCTTGATTCACATTATGCTCAGTGTTATTTAATTCATTATTTTCAAACCATAAAGCAATGTTCATTTTAAAATAAAATCTACATTGAACACAGGACACATTGTCTTATTTCACTGCCCAAATTTATACAGAATTTGAAACTGATGTTCCTTTATCGATGTCATGAGATGATCTTTACTTTGTTTTTTAAGTGGGCTTTTGCACAGGTTGTGGATATTATTGTAAGTGGCACCCACAACGATGTTCAGAAGGTCGCACTTTTCTTAAACAATCTAATATCAAACACTCAGTGTCATGCACTGAAGGTACTGAGATCAAACAATCACATTTGACATTTTATTAAACTTTATTTCTGCAATCCAGATCATGAAGTAAAGTATTTTCACTTTTGTTTGAATGTATTGCCTTGAGATGATCTTTAACTAAATGAACATTGTGTTCTATCTAAAGGTCTGCTGGAATACTGGAGTCCATCTTGCCTTTTGTATTTACAAAAAGCTCATAAAAACTTACATGTGCAGTTGTTTCATCAATTATGGCCAATTGCTGGCAAAAGTTTCTCAAAATTTCACTTGCTTTGATCTATTGTTGAATCCTTTTGATACACACATGGTGTATTTTGAAGATGGGTAATACCCTTTCTGTTAGTAATCTTCACATTTAACAATATGTTCTTGTATAACAGACCAAGTTCAAAAGCAAGGCAAGCATAATTTCGTCTGATCATTTGAGAATGAACTGCATGAATTCTGAATTGGAATGAACATATTAACAAGACTTGCCATCTGGAAGTACAACATTTATCTCAGCAATGTCTGCCAGTAGACAACATCTTTTGTCTGACAAGGTGTTGCCCCCAGCACTGAATAGACATTCACTTGGAACGCTTGTTGGAGGTACTGCTAGATAATGTTAGGCACAAGAAAGGATTAAAGGAAGCCTGTCAGTATTGGTCTGCCGCTATGACACTGGATCAATATCCCTTGGGATACAAGGCTCATTCGGAAAAATTTGTTCAATTGGTTGTCGATACGAATTGAGGTACTCTTTTCTGATTACAATGAGTCTGCTGTTCACGAAGGTTGACCTAATTGTGCTACATGTATTCGCATTCGGCTGCATCATACTATTCAGCCGAATACGAATCCCTCATTTAATAAACTATTCAGGGCCGAAGTGAATATGAAGCGAATATTTGGTACAGGCCTAATTAAAATGCCTGCTTATCGGCTTGGTCACTTTTATGTGTTGTATTGTGTGAAACTGTCACACCCAGCTTTTGCAGCCTGTCATACACCTGAAATGAAATTTATGCAAACAGCAAAAGTAAATCTTTTTTTGTTTTCAAATTTCACAAAAACATATAAGATCTGGTGTGTAAACCTAAATATCAGTGCTCTTCTGTTTACTTGTCTGTATGAAAATATTATGGATTACTTTTGTATACCATTTATTTACAATTCAGATAATGATCTACACACTGTTATATGCTATCACACTGGTACAGTAACCATCCTACTGGACATTTTCAAGAGTGCAATATCTTAATACATTTTTAGCATTGTCTCATAAAGCAGGGACGGTGCTGGGGTTTGCCAATGTTGCAAATTGTGATTTTCTTTCACTTACTGTTGAGAAAATATACCATCTGGTGATTTATTTTGGCGATGTTTATTTTGCTGTTGAAACCTGCATATACAATCTTGAGTTTGGGGTGGAGAAATTCAAAGGCACAATGACAGGAAGCCACAGACTTGAAAATAAAATGCACTGGAATCTATCTATTGTTACATAAACAAATCCTTTGTTCATATTGACGAAATCATCTTAACACACACCTGGCCTGGGTACTGTATGCTGTGATACAATGAGATAGTCACACTATGGGATTAGCTACAATCGATCAACCTATGACTAAAGAAATTCTTGGTACATATGACAAAAGGGATTTTAATGTGGTAAAAAGTAAAATATATAGCAGTACCAATATCAGGTTTCTAACTAGTAATGTGGGGTGTGTGAACATGGAAATTTCAGAGACAGATGTGAAGGAAGCAATGACAGATCTGGTTAACTAGGTCAGCATCACAGAAACTAATGTAAGTTGGGTGTGAGAACATATCAAGTCAAGTTTTTGGGTTTCAGGAACGCTTTGACAAATCTGGGTCTACGGGTCAGCATCATGACATATCTGGATAACTGGGTCATATTCCTGCTGTTTCAGCACCATATAGTTATGGTATGATCTGAGGGGAAGGGAGCTGTCATTCATGTAGTAATGGTTAGCCAATCATATTCTGTATCTGGGGAAAGGGTGTGGGATTACGATACATGTATATAGATAGATACAAGATATAGTGTGCAGTAGAAGAAAAAGCAGAAGACAGAAGGACACAAAGCAGAAAGAAAAGCAGAAAGAGGGCCGAGAAAGAAAAAGGGACAGCAGAGATAAGATGTAGTTGGAAATAAGAATCAGACAGAGATATACAAGATTGGGAGCCATAAAGGGGTGGCACATACCTCTTGTAAATTTAATCTAGAAAGGTTATTATTGTCAGTTTTCATAAGGTCTCTGCTCAAATTCAAAAATATATGACTATACAGAAGTGATATTAATCAGCAAAAATAATTGTCACATGCGATGTGTGTACACCAATTTTAGGTCAGAGAGAGAGAGAGAGATAAGCTATGTGAATGTAGAAAAATGCGGTGGTGATGATCCTTTTTGGAACATATCTTTGGTATTTTGCCAGGGTTCAGTGTGCCCTTGCGCATATTTATTAATTTGTCTTCATCATGGATTCCCAGTCAATGTAAATGGTAAACATTTCTGACTTTTATCAGACCTGAAAGTTTGCCTGTTACTTTGTGTCATCAATGAACTGAACAATCGATGTACTTGTTTGTATTCAAGGCTTGTTCTTATTTTATTTTCAGGGGTGGGGGTGGGATTTTCATTCAAGCCTGTATTTCTTTTCCTTCTTTTACTATTCAATTAATACAGTGGATATAATAGGTTCTTTCTGCTTCTATACATCAGAGAAAGAATATTTTTGCAAAGTAGTTGAGAGGTTAATATTTTTTATCACCTCTAATCAGTTAAGTGACAATAATAATGTTGATGAAATAATGGAGGGATGTAGGGTACACACTGAAACAAAAACATTTATAAAAAGCTGTCTGCTGTTTTATTTTTATTTCGTCTCCTTCATTCTGTAGGTCAATGTACTATAAAATAAGAAAATGGTGCATGTCCATTCATCATCTTCACAGTGAATATATCAAAACTTATATCATCGGTCTGTAACAAAACCATACTGGTACTATACAAAGACACAAGTGTGTCGTGTGCGGCATGTCTTACAGATACCGATAATGTACTCTCTGTCTCGTACAAATGTAAAAATACATATCAACTTTTGTAATTATTGATCAATATAAGGAAGAATTTTATCAAATTTGTAACAAAAAAGTTTAATTTAGCTTTCTTTGCCGATTCATACACAAAACTGCTTTGAACACTGATGTTCTGAACATCTGGATTTGATTCTTATTTATACACTGTAGCAACATATGGCTGTTGCTACTTCAAAAAAGCTTGGCTTATGGGTGTTTATTTACGGTAAGGAAGCACACAAATTGTTATTCTGTGGCAATTGAGTCAGGACGTTGATACACACTAAGTGACTAACATCGTTAAACATAAATAAAAACATATTAAACGAAAATGAAATCAGGTATCAGAGACATATTTCTACATACAGTCATTAACTATTAGGCATAATATGTGCAATGCAGAATTTCAGATGTATCTCTCTCAGCAGACAGTTTTATAGGGGTGTATTGGCCATACTAGATATAATCTATAAAAACATTTTCCACAATGGAGGAGAAAACCATTGGCTTTTTAATAGTCGATTTTCTTTATTAAAAGTGATCTTAGATAAGAATTAAATATATATTTTGGAGAGATTGAGGGGCCTCTTTTATCTGTGTGAGTTTCATAGGAATCTAATCGGAATCCAAAATCGGACTTTATCGCACCCTGTCCTTTCATTTTCAAAGAGCTATGACACGTCTTTAAGACTTCAGTATGGGATAAGTTAAGAGATTGAGAATGTCTGGTGAGAGAGTGTGATGCTTGCCTCAGATCATCAGTATTTTCTAGACAGGGCAGTTTTATTAATATGATGTCAAGCCAAAGAAAAAATGCCAGCGGATATTTATATAAGTACGTAATTGCTTTTCACAAGAAAAATGACGGTAACTTGCACATGGAAGAAGAACTCGTCTGTCTCAATTTCAAGCAATTTTTGTACTAAATTTATCAATTTATGTCAAACCTCCCTTCTAGTAAGCTACTCATGAGTCCTCTAAAGAGAATGATTTCTGATATGGCCAGATGAACTGAAATGTTTCTAGGTCAGGACACCAATTAAAAATGCATTTTATAAATTGATTACATTGCAGACCTGCCAACTGTAAAAAAAACTTCTCAGTAAGGCAGCCGATTTTTTCCTTCCGTTGGACCAGTTTTCAGTAAGGTGTAACAAAATATCATGTACAGCTATTTTCAAGCTAGAAAACATGCATTTAAAAGTTCAAAAGTGTGATTCAAGACTGATGCAACATCAGTAAACGTTGTGTTAAACTTAAAACACAGCTGCCAACCCCAGAGTACAATAATACTGACTGCTTATGACAAAAACTGATTTTCAGGAACAAATACCGATTTTTAAAACTTTAATGCATACATAACTATTTACAACATCTACAACCATCAGTAAAGTAGGCCAGTGACTTACTTATTTAATGTCAAAGATGCATGTGTTGCACTTTTGCACCTTCTGAATGGGCAGCCTGTTCTATTCGTGTGCCCATTCAGAAGGTGCTGGAATGCAACACACTCAGACACAAGCTGTTTATAGGAGCCTTTTCCACACCTTGTTTTTTCAATCATCAATTTTAATGTACCATCTTTCACTGATGATCTGAATGCTGTGCAATGTTTATACTGAACTGTTTTCTTCGAGCACATGAATAATAATTTGCAATTTTAATGACTGGAAAAAATGTGTGAAATAAATCACCAGCAACACTAGTAACTGAGGAAGGTTCATTTCTAGAAGAAATTTAGTAAACTAAACTTCGATCCAATTTCATCAAGGTTCTCTCTGGCATTTATAAACGTCACAAGTTCAGGCTGAGTTGTTGATGATGAAGCAGCAAGCTGATGTTTATTAGCTTTTTCATGCTGTTATATGTCATGGGTGTCTCCATGCCCAATAGCGAAATCACAATTACACAATTTGTAAAACGCAAGGTTTTCTCTAGATGGTTTCACAAATCTAAACAAGATGGCACAATTGTTCTTCCAGTTGTTTTTTTTTTCTTTGCTGAAGAAAATTCTGAATCTTCTGCTTTCCTTTTCAACATGACTAGAAGTTGAATATTACGAAGATGAGATACAGTGATAGCGGCAACTGATTTGTGCAATCCAATATGGTGGTTGAAGACTGGCATGGTAGCCTCGATTACAAATAAACCAATTATATTTTAGAATTCTATATCCCTATATACATGTGATTCATTTACCCTCAGAATGGAACTAGGTGCCCGTTCTAAACAAAGTTGCAAGCAAATTTTTAATTTAATATTTTTACTAAAAAAATGGATTTTTAACAAGAAAAACATACATCCGTATTCAGGTCCAAAATATAGGACAAATACAGAAAAAAATGCGACACTTGGCAACTACGTCAAAAGTTTGTTTTGTTTGAATTTTAATTACCACCAGTACTGTTAAGTGATGTTGAATCTTTGGTGCATGTTAAGGGTAGAAATGAACTCAAATTTACTATCAAGATGCAAATATGCATCTACTTGCCCAGGGATGAGTACAAAGTAACATTGTCCAGCTAACTTTTACCCAGTCAGGATGAGAGAAGGAGTGGTTTTTCTGAGCCCTGTTAAGTTACTGTGTGGAACCTAATTTTCTTCTTAAGTCACAGATCCACACGGTCTGGCAAAGTTTTTTGGTGTGGAAGTACAATTATGATGTGAGAAACAAAACAAAAAGAAAGATGGATGGCCTGATAGGCAGATGAAGATTAATGGATGTCATAGCATGATAGACTCTAAAAGCAGATGTATAACAACAATGAAAATGTCATTCTCTCTAATTAACTTTCACTTCCGTGGTTCCATTCAGATTTACTTCTTTGTTGAAAGGATGCTGTTATTTTCCTTCTGATAAAATAATAGTATGGTCTGAAGACTGAACACAAACTTTTAATGTACAGATGTAAAAATATTTTCTACAACAATTTGTCTCTTAAACATTATAACATAGTGATGACCAGCTAATAGTTTGTCATAAGGTCATTCTTTCTCAAGATCCTCGCAATAAATACTGCAATTGCCGTTTTTCCCCCCCAAGATTATTGCAACATTTACTGACCATGACATTCTTTCCCAAGATCCATGCAACATTTACTGACCATGCCATTCTTTCCCCAAGATCCACGCAACATTTACTGACCATGCCATTCTTTCTCAAGATCCACGCAACATTTACTGACCATGCCATTCTTTCCCAAGATCCACACAACATGTAATGACCATGCCATTCTTTCCCCAAGATCCTTGCAACATTTACTGACCATGCCATACTTTCCCCAAGATCCATGCAACATTTACTGACCATGCCATTCTTTCCCAAGATCCACACAACACGCAATGACCATGCCATTCTTTCCCACGATTCTCACAGCACATACACACCTTGCCAACTCAGAATATACATGATAAGAAGAGCTTCTAATGTTGGTATTTTCCAATGTTTTCAGTCTTTTAAAAATTTTTTTTAACAAAGTAGGTGATACACCTTGTTAACACTGGATACAAATGACTATCCTCAGTTTAAGGAAGGTATGTGACTGCCTTCCCACTGCAAGTCAATAGTTGGCCATTTGGTCATTAGACACAGTTTGATTGGTGAAACATCTGTGATGATCTGAACTTCCAGTTCATCCTGTAGTGTTGCAGTCCCTGATATATATTTTACCTGAAAAGTAAAGCAAATTTAAAATATTAGTTTTATCTAACATTGTCATCACAATCTATGCCAGAACAAGTAAATCAACAATGCCATTAACAAATCTTCACTGCCCTCATCGTTATCATGACAATTATCAGAACTCTTCAGCATAAAAATAGAAATACCAACAATTCAGATGTTGCCTGAAGCTGTTTGCTTTATGATTTGTGCAAGAATTGATATTTTAACAGCGACAGTTTGTTGGGCAAGCACAGAAAAGTGCTACTGACAATTGTGTCAGCTTCAACAATGTGAGATGAATGTAAAAACAGCATGCTATTGACAATTGTGTCAGCTTCAACAATGTGAGATGAATGCAAAAACAGCATGCTACTGACAACTGTGTTGGCTTCAAAAATGTGAGATGAATGTAAAAATAGCATGCTATTGACAACTGTGTCAGCTTCAACAATGTGAGATGAATGCAAAAACAGCATGCTACTGACAACTGTGTTGGCTTCAAAAATGTGAGATGAATGTAAAAATAGCATGCTATTGACAACTGTGTCAGCTTCAAAAATGAGATAAATGTAAAAATAGCATGAACATCAATGACAATTTATTTTAATTCATTAATTCTGATATTCTTTGTTGTGTAACAAGAATCCCTTATATTCCATGTGTCTGACTTGCTACATGTAATGGAACTGATGCATGGTTTAAAAAAAATGGTTCGACATTTTTAAGTCTGAAACGATTAAATAACCTTGAGATAAGTGTTAGTAAAATGAGGTTGATATGATGGCATCAAATGTTGGGGTTAGCTTGCAAGAAATGAACCACAGCTTTCCCCTGATATAATGCCCTTCATTAGTGCAACTCGAGATATAATATGGTACTGCTATGGGACTGACGACCAGAATTAAACCAATGTACTTAAATTGGTCTATTATCAGAATGGGTTGAAAGAAGACACATAAACTAACATTATCACGAAATGTTTTACTAGTACTTTGAATACCCCCCACCCCTGCAATGAACTGACTTTCTAACGCTTCTGCATAATATGGCTAGAAATATGGACTCCATCTACAGTGTTATAACATGGGAAAGCTGTATAATAAAGGCTGGTATATCCTGTAAATTTTAACAGAAAAGCCTTATGAATCTCAATACTAACAGTTTCAAACAGTAATTATATCCTGATCATCCAACTAACAAGGACATAATCATACCTTATTATTTAAACAGGATCTGGGAATACCGTTATAATGATACAACTTGATGGCTTCTGGTACTTCCTGTCTAGTGTCTCCTGGGTAAAACTCCTCCATAAAACTGGATAATGTGATAATGCCTAAGTTTTCAGCATCTAGTTTCTCCTTCATAATGTCTACACTGAAATTGGAATATTAAGAGTTTTATTTCAAAAAGGGCGTTAAGTCACTGTCTGAGGTAATCATCTTGTCTTTTGTCAAATGCCTTCTTTGCACTGGACACCAGAGGAATCATAAAAACGTTAGGAGTATATCCACTGCCAAGCATATCCAGCCATCCTCCCAAACTACTTAAAATGTTCTTGATCTGTGTCATCAACAGATGTACTACAAGGCTGCTTAGTTGCTAAAGTGGTAATCAGACCAGAATGGTCTCCCCTAGGATAGAGGGACTAGCACCAAATCTCATGAATGGTCAGTTACTACTGGAGTGGATGTGCCTACTCCTCCTGGGATGTAATTGTGCAGAGGGCTTGGTTTAAGTACCATAAAAGAAATATATTTTCCTCTCATCAAAGAAATATATTTAACTCCAACAAGTGCTGTTTTTCTCCTTAAAATACATTATCTTATTATAGTACATCATTTGCAGAACAGACAAGAGTATGAGGGAGGTACAACCCATTATACTGATGCTAGCCCTGTCTCCAGTCTCCAGTTAAAAAAAAAAGAAATTCCCACTGCCTCTAATGGAGCAAAAGTAAGTGTTGTTACAAGATTGTCATTAACCTGGAAAGGTAGCCTGTTACACTGCTTAAATAGATCCAACCAGGTCAAAGTGAGCCCATTGGGATGATGTAAAAGATAGAGAATGTCATGTCTAATCCCAATTGCATGGCTTGGGTGATGTCAGTTAGGGATACTATGGCAACCTCCATAATATTTTAGGCTGAGTACATCACCAATCATATTCAGCATGACAGAGTCTGAGTGGAAATGTTGTCTCTTTCTTTTTTGGTCAGTAAGAACAAGTGAGATCTCCCTCTTCTGGCTGGCTGGTTCACTTTAGGTAACATTTCTGTGCTGACCAGGATATTAGAGAAGGCAGCATGAGCATGACACAACATTTTATGAGAATGTGGCTACTGGGGAGAGAAATGGGGTAAAAAGAGATCTTTATCCCACTGTCTTATTACTGACCCTGTGAAAATGAGTTCTTAGGGGAAAGGGCTTTGATGATAGCATACCCCTTGGGGACCCTTAATGTTCTTCTGATCTCTCCTTAGAAACAAGGGCTGGGTTCTAGGTCACTAATCCCGTGAGACGTTTGCCTCCCTGGCAGCCCTGTTTACTGACTCCTTTGATCTGGCCATGGAAATGAAGACTGGAAGAAAGTGGCTGTGATCTGACAAAGTCTTTGTTGTGATATTGCAGGAAGGTGCTTGTGGAAAGAACAGAGAGCTGTAGAATAATGGACTCAACTATGTACTGGAGTGTCGAATGGCTCTGTTAAGTTCAGGCACCATATGAAAGAATTACTCCCTAGTGTGATTGTCATCAAGGTCCAAATTGAAGTGTCAAGAATGTGTTCAGATTGCTGAAACCAAAATGAGTCCAGAACCCATCAATGTATATTCAACAAAATGGAGTGTCGAGGATGGATTTCTGGTCTATGCATACAGAGGAATGTATAAATTTCTCTGGGGCTTCAGTGTGAAAAAAGTCATGCGTGTCTTGTGGAAAGTCAGGATGAAATCTGACAGATGTCAATGCAAATATAAATGACCATATCGACTGTGTCCTGAAGCTGCCTTGTATTATATCACTGACTAAGCCAGGCCTTGAGAAGAAGTGTGCTTCGGAGCATGAGCAGAAGTAGTAACTAGCAAGTGATGGGATTTGGTATCTAGCTCTCCATCCAAGGGGAGACAACTCTAGTACAACTTATATCTTAGTAAGCAACCATTAAGGATCTGTTTTAGCCTTGGAGAGATGGGTTTATGAGGTAGTGGATGCACTCCTAACATATCGTGCCTGCTGGCGCACATCAAGAATTGTTGTTTGTCAGTCGATAGATCACAAAATGTTTCTACTCTGCTACAATCTTGAAAATGTTCTGCCAAAATTTCTTGATGCTTAGATTTTGTGGTTTACAATAACATGATCTCTATAAATAGCATTTTTGGGGATAGTCCAATATCTACCTGAAGACAGTGTAAGTTACTTACTACTCCTTCTCTGATACAAGATCAAGTGTGCTCATTAAATCTCCCAGTAAGGATGTGCTTATGAAACCATTCCCTGCAAGAATAAAGAACAAAATCAGTAACATTCATTATTAATTTACATGCATTTTCAACGGAGACATGATCTGGAAAGCATATACAGTTGTGTGGAATAATGTCATCATAATTTCTTACAACTGTTGGTTATGTCAACACAGTATCTTTATTCAAACTGCCTGGGAACACCCATTTAGTTTCACTGGGGGAATAATTTGTACTCAATATACTTGAAGTCATGTATATAAAACCTACATCATATAAGCTCTTTGGACCATAAATATTTTACTTTTTCATGCCAAATGTGTGTGATGTCATTGGTGCCAAATGGCAATATTTTATGGTGATCTATTTTTGCTATGAAGTAAGTCAGCCTGGTTCAGTGTGTGGTACCAAGTTGCACCAACTGACAAATAAGAGAGAGGCACCAACATGGATGCAGCTGAAGAGAAGAGAGAGGCACCAAAGTGGATGCAGCTGAAGAGAAATGATATGTATAACCTGCAACTTTGTGCTGAAAATGATACTTGATCACTTTTTAAAAAATGTTCATTTACACTTTCACTTCCACATTTTCTTTGAACTTGAGAAAGTAATATTTTACGTCATGTCAATGAAATAATGAACACTTGAATAAATCTTCATCTTTCATCTGATGAATGACATGACCACTCATAATGAAAAGTTGCAAAGACTACTGTTTACATCATGTCACTGATATTTTATGCAGAAACAGTTCATCAGTAAAGTAAAAAAAACAATAGTCTCCTGAAGGGACTGATGCTCTACTGTCTGAAAAGAACTTCCTGGAATTCAAGTTAAGACCATTTCTTCTTGCTAATTTGGTCAAACTAGATACCATATATGGACATATAGCAAAATCTCCAATCTACTATGACCATCAATTCAGGAAATTTAATGACAAGATTTTCAAAATGTTCATTTTGGCAGCCATATTAGATCTACGGGGGGGGGGGGCACCATTTCCATTTAGGTCCAACTAAATACCATATGAAGTCTTTTGGTACAAACCCTATGTCGATATGACCATCAATTCTAGAGGAGTAATGATATGATTTTCAACACAGCTACCATGAATGCCATATTGGATCTTAGACTGGAATAATTTTCAATCAAGACCAACTCGGTATCATAATTAGTCTTCTGGTCGAAATCTCATTTCTATATGAATTTCCTTTTGGGATGAATAGCAATAACAAGATTTTCAAGATGGCTGCCATGTTAGTTTGTCAGATCAGCACCATTTTCATTAAGTACCAACTAGACATTGTAGGAGGAGGAGTAGCCATAAGGATATCATACAGGTTATTAGACCAGCAAAATTTTCATTTATGACCAAGCACATGCCCTTAGAATCCCTCTTTTGAAAATCATGTGCTGATATGATTTTTCATTCAGGAGGTGAAGCAATAACAAGATTTTTAAGATGGATCTGTCTCAATGACACCATTTTCATTTGGACCAACTAGACAACACAAGAAATCTTTTAGTGAAACCCCATGTTGATATGAGCCACCATTAAGTAGTAGTGATAACACAATCATCAAGGTGACTGCTGTGGTTGCCATTACTAAATTTTTAGCAGCACCATTTTCAATTAGTACAAACTAGACCTTGAAATGAATGTGTTTGTAAAGTTTGATGGCAATCCTACAAGTAACTTAGGAGAAGTAGCAATAACAAACTCGTGCTAACAGACATATGGATGTTGAATAACAGTCAGCAGGCTAGCCCATAAGCTCTTTTGGTCTATGATCAGCAAAGCTAAAATAAAAATGAATGAATTTATCAAGCCATTTTGTAGCCTTCTAAAAGTATTCTTAATTAGAGAAAGAAAATATTTAGAGATAAAACTGTATGCCATTTTCTCAGTGACAAAGAAGACATGGATGGTGAGGATAAACACTGTTTATTGAGGAGAGAGAAAGCAGAAGAGAGGGAAAGAGTGCAGCATCTATGCGATACTAATGTTTTTAAATTGAGATTTTATAATTTCCTAGACATATTTTACTTGCGTAATTATTTTTTCAGCAATTTTTTTTCCAGAAATGGAAGCATCAACTTAATTATCGCCATGTGCATTCAGGCCTTATTGGCAATGGATTTTTTTGTGTCTGAATTATTTTAACTTAGACTACCATTAATGACCTAATTATTTCAATTTAATAATCACCATATGCATTCAGGTCTTTACTGGCAGTGGATCTTTTGTGTCTGAATTATTTCAACTTAGACTACCATAAATGATCTAATTAATTCAATTTAATAATCACCATGTGCATTCAGATCTTACTGGCAATGGATTTTGCCTGCATTATTTAGACTGCCATTAATGATCTAATTAACTCAATTTGTGATTCCCCCATTTCATCTGTTAAATTAACATGAATCTAAAAAATGGAATATACCAATTAATGAATGAAAGAACAGATGTAGGAATTAAGTGCAAGAGCAAGTATAAAAATAAATCAACAAATTAATGTACAAGAAATGATACAAACATAATCAAAAAATAAATGAATGCACATGCAAATGAGAATAAACAAGAAAATGAAGAAATAAACATTACAAGAGTGCAAAATTATAAGATCAAATGGAAAAATTATGATTTTCATTCACAAGTGACACTTCATTTCATATTTTAACTATAGTGAAACCAGGAAGTAAAATAAAGTTGCAAGGTGTAAATAACAAGATTGACAGATATCACTTTTAAATAAGGGTTTTGATTAGACAAAGCAGAAAATCAATTAGTCCTACAATGTAAGACTTTGATCCTCATATTTATGTTTTGGGATCACCATATTACTGTTTAAATAATGATGCTGTGTAGCGTTTTCCAGGGTTGACTAACATCAGATTGTGTGGTCAAATTTCCAGGAATATCTCACACACTTGGCAGCCCATTAACGCTGGCGATGGGTACCGCAACACTCGGGTACCAGCCTGTTCATAATTACATGGGTAATAAAATAAGCCATAGGGTACCCGTTTACCGCATACAAGTTTTCTGCCAGTGCTTGATAAGGCAGCACTCACTTTACTTTCAAAGGGACAAACCTTTTGACTGAGCCTCGAATATGTGCACTTTTTCAGGACCAAGCAGAGGTCTGAATCTTCCAGTAAATAACTGACCTTAATCCCACAGCCTGTTTTCCCACTTGACAACCCTTTGATTGCACCGCAAGTGTGGTTCAGTGGCAAGTAACAGAGGGTGGTTATTTGATCTTACTGCACAAATGACATGTTCAGTTGCAACCTTGAATAGATTTCACAGACTGTATGATCAAAGTGTTACTTACAAAGCTCAAACTCAGTCTCAAAATAAGCATCTGCATATGACAGTGAGGCTAAGGAAAGGGAGTCAGATGATATTTATGATGACCAGACCACGATGATGGAGGATTTCAGAACTTTATCAGACAATGAGGATGAAATCTTGGACTCTGTAGCAGATGCATACATGGCAACCATTATGCATTTGATGTAATCATTAAGGTTTTTTCTCCAAATTACATTTTACATTGCCTGTATATGGATTACGCTGTTCTGGTTCAGTAAAAATATAAAGTAATAAAAAGTTCTTTTTCTCATTTTTTAATATCATTTCTTTAATTCCACTCATATAAATTTAAAGAATATTCTTAAAAAGATGATTGCTGTGTAAGAATAGTGTAAGAGTACTTTCCTTATTTGCTATTTATAGCAACTGTATATGACCAATTTCCAAGAAAACTGACAGGTTTCTTCAAATATGAACTTTGCCTCACAGATTCATTATCTTGATAATCTTGTTAGTTAGCAGACCATTTGGTAGTGATATATATCGGATATTATAAATTTTAAAAAGTTAACTTCAGGTTTGTATACATTTAAAACAATTTCCCTTTGATCGGGAACCCAGGTAACTGATCATTAAGATCGATGGGTACCCAGTAGAAGTTTTCTAAAATTTGGACAGCTTTACAACCCATACTGATGCTTTTCTATAAGTTAAAGTCATATTGCTTTAGTTGGACTTTACTTACTCTTACTTCTTTTTTTCTAATAAATTCAAACTCTGACAAAAGCAACTGAACATGTTTTCAAGTTATGCTGACCTACACTTCAGTTGGCTGGAGCAATGGAAGCCAGGAATGCCAAAATTGTTAAAAGGATGAAAAATATCTTTAACGAAACAACTTCAATATTAATATATTTTTATTCGTTTTGCTGAGGAAATATATTTCAACTTAAATCTGATTTCAGCATTGATGAACAACAAGTCAGTTTCAAAGTTAATGGACCTCGGAACACGCTACACAGCGCCATTATTTAGGCAGCAAGATAGTGACCCCAAAAACATAAATATCAGGGTCAATATCTTACACTGTAGGACTAAAAAGCAATTATCTTTTTAAGTGCACATAATAATCTTTGTACACTGCTGACAAGCCACTAATCTCCCCTAATTTTAAGGCTAGAGACAATAAAACAAGTTTTCATTTTATTTATTCTTAATGTGCCACATCTGGTATTTACTTCATTCTTGTGCCATTTTTGTACACACTGCTGTCTAAAATAGCGATAGCATTTACTGGCATGATCTAAATTAGTTTACTGACAGCAAAGTGGAAAGAACGATATACATATATATATCTATATATATAAAAATAAAGGCAATACACCAGAAAATCACAACAACCCTTGGTCTGTTGCAGGAATGTGTTTTTTATTTTCATATCAACCTAATGAACAATTAAGACTGATATTTTATTTCTGAACCTGTTTCTTTTAAATAATAATCATAAAAATAAAAAAAACCCAGAAGCAACGGGTAAGAGTGAAATGAGTGCCCAGATCTGAGTGCATTTAAAAGTTAAAATTAAGAGCTATCAATAGCAGTCAAGATATACAGTCAAATTTGATGAATTATGAATGGCATCAATGATGTCACACTAAGAATAGTTACTCCATTAGTGTTTCCTCAAATTCACATTGCCCTTGCAAAACAAGTGGTTGCTATTTAAAATTGTAATTATCTAATAAACCAAATACTTCTATGATATTTTACCAAAACCTTACCTCCTAAAATTTGAAAAATCTCGACCTTTTAACCTGTCTTTTAATGCTTCATAATCAACCAAATTTCCTGCTATATGAAATTCAAGATCTTGTTGTCTCTGAAGTTGGCAATTAATGTTAAAAATATCAATTATATTGTGGATTCCAGCATTTTTTCAACTATTATAAAAAAAATATGCAGATTTTTCATATTAGTACTGTATCACTGGGTACAAAAAATAGGGTATCTTCGACAATTTCAATCTCAATTATTTATTATATTTTTATGAAGTTTCTATACATCCTTCCTAAATCAGTTATATGTATTATCTGCAATTATCTATTAAAAAAACTTTCATTTGTAAAAACATTCAAATGAAACTTGATATTTTTGATAGTTTGTAATTACCATTTAAAATTCATCTTAGGCATAATAATTTTAATGCTTTAACAAATTCTTTAATTTGTATCATTTTTAATCCATTTCTTGAAGATTTAGGGCATATTAGCAAGTCAAATTACATTTTTTGTTAGACTTTCAGTATGGATAGGAAATTATAAAAGATGGTGAAGCAGAAATTCCTGACTTATAAGTAAATTTATCATGTACCCATTATTATACAACTCATGATAAGGGCTCCTTTTCCTTTGAGGCAGATGCACGTCATCCTGAGTTATCTTTTTTGCTGTCATGGATGGTGTCACATACCAACAGTTGTGTAATGATAATGCTGTATTTAGTTCCAATTTACAATGCGAGCAGATGGATGGAATCTGAGTTGATCAACAACAACAATAACATAAAAGTTTTTTTTATTATGAAATAATTGCTTATGGTATATAATGAACAAATCATAAATGCAGTAACTTGATTGGATTCTTGTATGGCATCTTGGTTGATAGCAGAAGGACACTCAATCACACTTGACTCTTCAGGCTCGCTGATGTCATACAGCAATCAAACACAGCAAGTCACAAGCACTCAGATAACGATGGGAAGAATAAAGCACACCACACTTATTCTTTCCATGATAAATTTTAAGAATGTTTTGAATTTTTCACCATGTATGATTAAAAATTTTAAACTGTATTAAATAAAGAAAAACAATAACACTGACAGAAAATATAGACCTCTGTCTCACCTATGTTTCATTAACAATGCTAAAATGTACAATGTACAATGTATCTTCCACAGTCAACAGTTGCCAACTATTCAACATTATAATAATAATAATAATAATGATAATAATAATAATAATAATGCTTTATTTATAGAGGGTGACTCATTAGTCAAGGACTATTCTCCCTTGAGGCCCTCAAAAAATGAATTATGAATGAACCACATGAAATTCATCAAGCAGAGTTAAGGAAATACTTACCTTCTGGGTCAAATCTTTGAAAAACTTGTCTAGCACTAGACTGTGGTGTTTCTGTAACAACAAGACTTTTTTCCTGACCACAAAAGAAAGTATAAAGAAAATTAAATAAATTTATGTTACTGAGACGGTAATATGACAAATCGCACGTGAACAAAATAGTCAAGCATTCATGGCATAAAATAGTTAATATTAATTCAGAGTTTATTTTAGCTCCAAATAACAAGTATTATTTACATTGCCATGCTCTTATTAGTTAAATAACCTAGAACTGCATTTGTTGTTAAAACATTATGTAACTCTCACATGCATGTGATACAGGATTCCATAGGGTCACATGATGTCTAATCACATTTGTTCTATGCAGTGTATTCTGTACACCTTGAGCATTTTCAACGATTATTAGTAACAAAATGTCTTTTCTCTGTCCATCTGTCAATCGGTCTCTCCTTTTTGTCATAATGTCCTATCATGTAAATAAAATAGCTTTAATGCTAACAAATACCCGGGAAAGAAAATATTGTTTCAGAAAATTTAAAATTGAAATATTTTCCAATTTTATAATTGACAGGAATCCAATCATTCTGAAACTACTAAAGAACATACTTTCTGCTAAAATGTATTGTGCATTGTTGTTTTTCATTGGTTTTATTTGTTGTATTGTTGTTGAAGGTAACTTAAATTTCACCAGGTGTTGTCATAATGATAATTAAGGAAAACAAATCTGTAAATAAAAAGTAAAGAACGCTGTCTTTTCAAGGATAACCGATTGTGAGATTTACAATACAATCAGACCGTAACTATTAACCAAAAAGCACAAAAAAAATTCATGGATCATATTTTGCTAGCCGTACTTTTGTAAACCTTATTAAATCTCCTCAACATTTAGAAAACTTCTCCTTTATCCCAAATATAAAGGGAGCCCCCCTCCCCCATTTGAATATCTAGAATAGAACTTGAATAAACAGAATTACTGACTTTTGATTTTAACTGACACCAGGGTCAATTAATCCCAGAAAATGATACTCATCTAGGCCTGCAATCCTTGTATCAATGACATTGAAGTCCATAATTGTTTAAGGTTATCAAAGTCTAAGTTCGAAAAAGAAAACAAAAACCCAAATCTATCACTCATGATAGTGGGAATGTTTTCTTGATATTATACATACAACTCAGATGGGATGGACAAACAGCAAAATATATAAACCTCAAAAATGGTAGACTTACAGTGAGCAATGTAATACTACATTTAAATTAATTAGAACTACCTATAAAGTATTGAAAACAAGAGGCCCAAATACGCCTGACATCACTCACCTACTTACATAACTTAACAGCTGCCCAATTTATTAAGCAGGTTTAAATGTTATTGTAAGAACAAGTTCTACTTAAACTATCTTCCAAAATGTTCTATCATGCTGATTTTACCTGTTTACCATATCTGGGTAAAAATTCATTTTAGAAATAAAGGCATAATTATTATGCAGTCTCTTACTCCTAAGCGATGTCATCTAGACATTGATGATAATAAACCCAACAGATCATAAATATTGCTTCAAGAGTAGTACCAAGGTCAGCCAATCAGATGCAAGGTCACATTATTAACACACATGGATCACATTTTCTTTTGAAATTGCCAATGATCTTGATAACACAAGCCCATATTCCAATTCTGATCAAAGTCAGACCAGAATTATGACTTCTTAACTGGTAACAATCTCTGCCAATCACATACAAGATAACCTCATAAATATGCATATATTTTGCTCATTACTGACAGTCCAAAATATTGATGATATAAGTATATATTCCAAGTATGATCAAATCAGATCAGAATATGCCTTCCAGAGGCATAACAAGCTCAATCAATCAGATGTAAGATCACCTTAACAGTATCCATGGATTGGACTCTTTATCAAATTTGTCAACAATCTTAATGATATGAGGATATATCCCAGGTTTCATCAAAATCAAATAAAATAATGTGACCCCCAGCACGGTATCAGTATGTGTGAATTTCACTCATTATCAAACTTGCTTAAGGCTTTAATGTTATAAGCATATATGAAAAATGCAAGAATGAAACAGACATATCATCTTTATATAAAACAGAGATATCATCTTTATATAAACAGACTAATTTGTAATTTATATTCTCAGACAAAATTAGAAAATTTGCAAAATAGTAACCATGTTCACAAAAGAGCAACACTTACCCTAGAAAACAAAACAGTAATATGAGTTTCACTGGCTAAAAGCCAAATGGGATACTTCGGATTCTTCAAATACCAACCAACCTGCAAGTAAAACAATGTGAAATGTGTGTTTTATCAAATTCATGCAAACACCTTAATCAAACAGGACTAAATACGAAACTAAAATACAATACAGTTTCATTACAGCAAAAACTTCAATTTTTGACCTTGTACACTCTCATGAAATATTTACTTTGTAATGAACATTGTTAAATTTCCAAGTTAATGTCTTATCAAAGGAGTTAATCTGTAGTTCTAAAATTGTTCTTGTATCACTGTGATTACAATACTGCCAGCATATCTGTAAAGAGACTATTATAACATAAATATACACAACTTCATAAAAGGCTTTAGTAAGTTAGGCAAATCGTGACAATGACGGTTGTGAAATTCTCAGCATAAGTACACATAATCCTATCAGCCAGAGATATCAAAGGTAGCAATTCAGCCTCTGTTGTGACACTGCTAACCTTACATGCAGAAGTGCATCAAAAATCAGAAAAATTGTAAAACCTATCTTAACAATGATCTGAATTTGAAAACAAACTGCAAGACTGCTGCTGCCAAGACAGGAAATCCCAACTTCAAGATTGCTGCTGCCAAGACAGGAAATCCAACTACAAGACTGCTGCTCCCAAAACAGGAAATCCCAATTCAACATGATCTAATAGAGTTTGGTAAGAACTACAAGACTGCTGCTGCCAAGACAGGAAATCCCAACTCAACATGATCTAATAGTTTGATAAGAACTACAAGACTGCTGCTGCCAAGACAGGAAATCCCAACTACAAGACTGCTGCTGCCAAGACAGGCAATCCCAACTCAACATGATCTAATAGAGTTTGATAAGAAGTACAAAACTGCTGCTGCAGAGATAGGAAATCAAAGTAATGAGAATACTAATAACTTGGAGTGTTGAAGTATCACTTATAATATTAATATAAGATCTGAAGAACACACCTCCAGAGATACAACCATTCATGGTCCCTTTTAGTGCCACAAAAATACAGTAAAACCTGTCATAATGGTCACCTTAATATAGTGATCACCTAGACTCAAGAACCATTCCCATTTCTTGCTATCAAATATCCTCTATAAAAGTAATGCATTTAATGGTCACTTGCTTTCTGCAGTCATTGGCAGGTGTTTCCTAACCAGAGGTTTCTACCTGCTTAAAGTGCTCACTCAAGCATATCTACCACGTAAATGAAGCATTTATTTTTTCTATTAAAACATGCATTGTTTAGGTAAAGACATATCATCTATAAACATGCCTTATCTTGCTTATTTTCTCTGTACTCGAGTCAATGTCTGATGACTTTAAACTGGCTAAGCACCCCTCTTTTTCATAAAGAATTTGAATAAAGCCATAATATTGATTAAAAATTTAATGGTGGGGTAAACATTATTTTTATAGCCCTTCCACCTGTGCTGATTCATTAAGAAATAATTCCTAATTCTACTGTCATTTAATTTAGATTAACAAATTTGACCTATTCAACAATTTCTATCCACAACGAGAGTTGGGGAATAAAAATCATGGTAAGCTCTTCCAGTGTTTTTACAATGCAAAATATACACAATGCTCATTTCTTACAGTTATATGGACTATAATCAATGTAAGCAGACAATAACAAAGCAAACAAACCAAAGCATAATAACAGTATGAAAGAGTCTTTTTAATACCAGAACAGATAATGGACCAATACTGCAGCCACTATTTTGTATAAGGTATTCTGTTGGTTTAAGCTTATCAAGGAATGCAATGCCAAATTCTGCAAGAACACAAAATCGCAGACAAAACCTTTGTTCAGCTAACTGTAAATTTATGATGGCAGCAGTGTTTAAATACTTGAAAGGCATCACAAATCTGTGAACAAAGGTCACCTGTGAGTTTGGGGCTTGACACTTTCTATATTTGCCTAGGTCTTTTACTGTTAAGACAGCCAACTCTAGTTGCAATACACAAGTAGCTTAGCTAGCTAACTCCTTACCATAAAGTTTGAATAATCTATGAATAAAATCCTGTTCCATGAGAATTTATGAATGATAAATTTTTCCATCAACTCTTTGAATAGGAAATCATACAAACTGCCTGAAATAATAATAATAATAATACTAACAATAACAATAACAATAATAAGAACAGTATTCAGTGCATAGTATTAATTCAAGAACCAAGTTTGAAAAGCTAAGCCGCATTTGGATGTTACCAGCATACAAAAGTATGTTTGGCCTTTCTCATGTGTTTGACTAATATTATAATAAATTTTCTTTTCTTTATATGTCACAGCTGAAACATTATTTGTGGAATCACTGTGATAATTTCCTTTTGAAATCAGTTTGTACCATTGTTTCAGGTTAATGCAATCAGTGTTACAATCTCAAAAGGAGATAACTACAACAAGTTCTAATCATTTACCATAATTTGAGTTGCCTCCCTTGACCAAAAAAAAAAAAGAAAAAAAAAAAAGAAAAAAGAACGGCTCTGAAAGTACAGTGGAATAATGCTCTGTTTCTAATTTTAGTAAGGCTATAATATTTGAAATCCCTCCAAAACAAAGATGATATCTGATCCCAAATGAGCTGGCTTATGATCTTGTGCTAAACCATTATTTACACTCTTCACTATACTCCAAAACTTTCTTCAAAGTGAACTGATAATCAAAAATAAAAAGAGGGGAAATAAGTCTTTTCAAAACACACTAATTACCTACTCTTCAGCATCCATCTTTTTCTCAAACCCTGGGAAGATGTTCACCAAGCCTTGTACATCAGCTGACCATATGGTGAACAGGTGAACCATAACTGTAAGTTACACTGACATGTACAGATAATTTTTTACCCTAATTTATGCATGATCCTTTCAAATTCTTTATTGCCCTGTATTCTCAATACTTTCTGAACACAAAATTATAAATAAAGCTCAAAACCAGAAGATTTTATATGATACTTGGGGGATATCTATGTGTTTGTACTTTGGAAAAGAAAAAGAACCAGAGTTAAATGAATCTAAATTGATTTCAAGTAAATATACGGAGTCAAAATTTGATCTCAAGTTTGAGAATAATGCTAACTAGAAATGTATTTACATGAATGTCCCCACCAAAGCTTTTTCAATACATAAATTTTCTGACCCAAAGGCAAAATATAACAAAGGTGTGACAGACAGTTGAGACAGAAGAATGGACAGACATGAATAAGACATGCACAGACATGCACTTCCATAATGAGATGGCAACATTATATGCACTTCCACAATGAAAGAGGGTATTATATTGAGTTCCACATAATGAGAGGGCAACATTATATGCACTTCCACTGTTGAAAGTATACATGGAATGGTATAAAATTACCTACCTCACAGTACCGTAAATGTTCCATATATGTTAAAAATCCTATCACTGCCTGCCTTGGAATTCCATGAAGTTCTGAAAGAAAATGATATAAAATGATGGACTAAACCTAAAACAAGAAGACTTTGTTGAGACTTAAAGCAAGAAGACCATGATCAAAGCATTGCTGTAAAATGCATGACAATGACCCCAGTCAAATGGTGAGAGCATGGAATTGTTTTTGCTATGTAATGATTCATATAAAGTACGAAGAAAATCCATTAAGGGGTTTAGGAAATATAAGCCAATGAATAAACTTCAACCAAATCCTTAGCACAAATTTTCTGTAACTGAACTTGGCCCCAAGGTCAAAGAGGCAAGCAAGTGCTAAAGAACAGATTTAGCTTCATAAATATCCATCCTATACCCTATATCATATCACACCTGTGTAATTCATGAATCTGCTTATAACACAGAGGCAGGTGTGGATCCCAATTATTTTTATTACTGGAACTGGCAAAAAAATTGTGACATCTGTTTTGCCAAACATTAAAAAAAAATTGCTCAATACATCACAAACTTTATCATCAAAACTGCGAGCCAGCACACAGAATTTTGAATTGTCTGCATGAAAAATTGCAAACTTTAATAAGAAATCATATATTTTGTCATGACTTTCTTTAGCAAAATATCTTCTCAATGAATAACACAACATGTGATCAAAAATATTGATGAATAAAAATGTCAGTAAATGCAACAATATGAATGAAATAAATACCAATTCATGAAATCTTGTCAAGTGAAATTCTTGTTTTAATTTTACCCTTTCATTGGGTTTCAATGTATTCATCATATGTCCTATGCCCAAATCTATTCAAATGTGCAAAGCATAAACTGACTGTCAGTGATGCTCTTTGTGAAATGCCAACTCTGTGGCTCAGCTGGCTTTATTTTGAACTGTTCTAAATTTAATGACCTTTGGCATGAGGACAAAAGCTAAATAACAGATTAGTTATCTCCAGATGATTCTAGTACAAATGAAGTGCAACATCATATTAACAGTTGGGTTTATGTCAGCCTTATTTCCTAAGTTTTTGCCTTTGGCTTATGCATGGTTGTTCTTCAAACTCTACAGATACATTCGAACATTTGTTGCATGTTCTGATAAAATGTACAAATTTTTTCTTTTTCTTTTTCTTTTTGGTATGAATTTTTTAATTACTGATCCATATATAGCATCTAGGACAATGTGTTACATGTCTAGGCTCGTACAAAACTAACAAAGAAAAGCGTGAAGCCAACAAGCTTTATAAATTTAACAAAATAATTTATTTCCCTAGAAAACAAGGTAAACATATGAAAAAGGACTTACGGTTTATGAGTCAAATCCAAAAATTAATCCAATAATTAAAAAATATAAGTCCTACCACTAAAAAGTTCTAAATGAATCAAAGTTCGAATCCCAATGAAGTTCCAAGATGGAAGGCGATGATGTCCTCCATAACCTGTTTTGTGTTGTTGTGTCGACAGTTCCTTGTTGAATCACCAAGAATAATATTCTGGCTTTAGAATTCCGAATAATTTTCAGTAAATGTCTTTGTCCAAGAATTCTGATGAGCACTAGATAAAGTCCCCAGGGAAAATAAATTATTAATTCCGAAAAATAGAAAAAGCAAATCAAACTGGCAACAACAAAATAATACCTTTGAGTCTGAAGGTATGAATTATGACTGACTAAAAAACACTATGAAACATGTTTTAAGTCTACTTACAACACAGAATGGACCACCTGATAGGTCACGTGATCACTTAATTTCGAGAAACGTAGTAACATCATATGTCAATTATCACACAGGCCATATATGGATTCGATTGTACTGAACGAATCTTACTATAAGATTCAATAATAAAAACAAAATATAAAAAAAGTTGTTTACAACAGAACTGAAACTGGCTCTGAAATCTAGGTCACCAAAAGATACAATGTTTCTATGAACTGCATATTTATCAGGTTTAACAGAACTGAACTGAATTTTCTGGAAAAATGTCAAATCCAGTGAATAAAGTTATTATTACAATAAATGTAATGAAATAAAAATAAAATAAAAAGAAATTCAAAACTAACACACAAGTAATTAAATTACATATACGTAACACTTCCCCCATAAAGAAAAAGAAAGATTTATATAATAAAGCTTTCTTTTTACCATATGTTAATTATACATGAGGTCAAAAAAAATTACATAAGAATTCTTATGAATTATACAAAGTGTACATGAAATAATATTTCTATACACGGGAAAGTGCATCTGCTATTAAATTGTCTTTTCCCTTGATGTGCCTGATGTCAATATTATATTCCTGTTAACAACAAACTCCACCTTAATAACCTTTGATTTTTGTTTTTCATCTTGTTGATGAAAGGAAGGGGTTGTGATCACTAAACACAACAATCGGACAAGGAGCTGAACTAATGTAAACTTCAAAATATTGAAATGCCGATATTGAAGCCAAACATTCCTTCTCGATTGCTGAGTAATTTCTTTGGTGCTTATTTAATTTCTTACAGAAATAGCACACTGGATGATCAACACCATTTCTATCTTCTTGAATCAATACTGCTCCAACCCCAACATCACTTGCACCAACAGATAGTTTAAATGACTGACTGAAATTTGGAGCTGTAAGAACTGGTGCACTTTTAAGTATGGATTTTAACTTGTCAAAAGCCTCCTGACACTTTTCAGTCCAAAGAAACTTGTTTTTCTTGCTCAATCAATTTGTCAGGGGTTCAGCAATATTAGAAAAATTGGAACAAGATTTCCGACAGTATCCAGCCATACCTAAAAATAGAATCAGTTGCTTTTTACTGACAGGCACAGGGAATTCAGAGATAGCCCTGACCTTAGCATCTATAGGTTTAACTTGTCCATGTCCCACAATATGTCCTAGAAAAGTGACACAAGCACAGCAAAATTCACTTTTACATAACTTGATTGTCAAAATTTGCATCAGTGAGTGTGTCAAAGAATTAAAGAATTGTTGCTAGATGTTCTTTCCAGGTGTCATTGTAGTTGATGACATCATCGATGTAAGCATCAGTTATCTAGACCAGAGGTAATCATATTCATCAAACGTTGAAAAGTACTTGGCAAACCCTTCACCCTAAACGGCATTACTTTATATTGATAAAGTCCATCTGGAGTCACAAATGCCGAAATTTCCTTGGCCCTTTCTGTTAGTGGAATTTGCCAAAATCTTTTCAGAAGGTCAAATATGGTGACATACTTGGCATTTCCAATTTTATCAATGCAGTCATTGATTCTTGGTAATGGAAATGAATCTGGTTTTGTCACACTGTTCACCTTCCTATAATCAGTCCACATACAGAAAGTTTTATCTGGTTTCGGAACAAGTATACATGGTGAACTCCAGTCACTTTTATTGGGATCTATGAAATCATTTTCCAGCAAATACTGAATTTCCTTTTTCAAGTATTCCTGTTTGAGAGGTTTCATCCTGTATGGGTGTTGTTTCACAGGTTTGGAATTCACAATTTCAACGTCATGAAAAATTTTGTTTGTCCTCATAGGAACATCTGGAAATGAGTGCTCATATTCAAATAATAGCTGTTAAAGTTCATTCCTTTCTTGTTGTTGCAAATGTGAAAGTTTCTGGTCCAGATTATTCATAATTTCTGAATTCCAAAGATTTGTCGCTCCAAAATCAATAATGTCCGACTGAATTCCTTCACTTAAATCCTCAGTAAGTGGGACAGGTACAACTAAATTAATTGCATGATTTACCTGACTATCTCTCTCAATATACTGGTACTCCATTAATTTATTTACATCAGAGTACTATTATTATAATTTAACTCATTCATTTTCTTCTTTACTTTGGAAGGGCCGTAATAGCTAATTTGAAGAAAATTTTGAAGAATGAGCAAGAGACAAAGAACTCTATTACAAGACTCAAAAGTTCTCTCAATTAAAGTTCTGTGAAACCATAATTTCACTTTTGACTTGAATTGATGAGTGCTAAATTCAAGCATGACTAGCTGGAAAATTCTAGACATAAAATTTGACCTTTGATCAGACTGGACAGATTTGGGAACGCCAAATTGAGTAAAGAACTTTATCAAAGCTTTTACTATAGTTTTAGTTTTAATATTCCTCAAAGGAATTGCCTCTGGGAACTTTGTTGATGCACACATAATGGTCAACAAGTATTGGTTGCCTGACTTGGTTTTAGGTATGGGACCAACACAATCTACCATTATTCTGCTAAATGGTTCGTCAAGTGCAGGAATAGGTTGCAGATGAGCCTTTGGTATCTTCTGATTGGGTTTTCCTACCATTTGACAAGTATGACAAAATCTGCAATATTTACAAACATCACTTTTGATTTTTGGCCAATAAAAGTGAGTCAAGATCTTGTGATAAGTCTTATTAATTCCTAAATGATCATGCAGAGGAGTTTCATAGGCCAGACTAAGAATTTCCTGTCTGTATGATTTTGGAAATACAATCTGATAGTTCACTGACCACTCATCACCAGCAGGTATATCGGGAGGTCTCCATTTTCTCATAAGAATTCCATTTTTAATGAAATAACAGACAGGTACTTCAGTGGCTTCAGTTTCACGAATGGCCCTCTGAAACAAACAGGAGACCTCAGGATCTTTTTCCTGTTCAACGACAAGTGATTGTCGTTTATCACCCTGATTAGAAAAAAGAGAATGAGTAGTTAAAAGAGGATCACTGTAATCAATACCTTTTGATTGATCCAAACAAGGAGTGAAAGTGACCTCATCAAAAACCTGACCAATACATGTGTCAGCTAAAGGAATACTTTCCTTATCGACATCATTCTCAAGAGCTTTCTTTGCATAGCTCTAGTAACTGCACAAGCTGGGCATAAATCAGGGAATTCTTTTTCAATAGGATCAACTTTCTGATCCAAAACAAGGCTTGTCAGTTACAAGTGGATTAACCACAACCTTGTCTCCAGCTAGGTTTTTGCCAAGTAATAAATGAATGCCCTCAACAGGTAAAGAAGACACTATTCTGACTGTCACAGGTCCTGAAACTAAGTCTGATGACAAATGTACACAATGGAAAGGAACATTAACAAAGCCGCACTCTACTCACTGAATAAGAACACTCTCATTAGAAGAAGACTTCTCAGAAAAAGGCAAAGTACCTGATAATAAAAGACTCTGAGAAGCTCCTGTATCCCTTAAAATTTTAATAGGGATAGAATTGGCCAAATCACCCAAGAGTGATATAGAACCCTTCGACATGAATGGTTCATATTTCTCCATAATAAAATCAGACTGGGGTTTATCAGACCCAACAAATGTATTGCTTTCAATACATGACCATGACCATGACCTCTTAGAAATAAGAGCATTTGGGATAGGTCTGTCTTGATTCTGATGCTTATTTTTCAATTTGAAGCAATCAGAAATAACGTGTCCTTTCTTCTTGCAATTGGTACACGTAGGAAGAGACAAGGATTCTGAATCAAGCTTATCAGAAGCTTGATTTTTAAAAGTTGTGCCAGACTGAGTTTTAGAAGGGCTCTTATTAGGCTGAAATACCTTTTTACCAGAAAACTGCTGCGTGGAAGACTTGCCTATGAAAGAAACTTTATGAGCTAATGAGTACTCGTCAGCAGCATGAGCAGCATTTTCCAAGGTTTCGATCTTATGCTCATCAAGATAAATCCTAATGTCACTATGGACACAGTTCCTAAACTCTTCAACTAACAAAAGTTGTCTGATACTTTCGTAATCTTTGTTAACCTTTCTAGAAGAGCACCACCTATCAAATTGTTGTGCTTTTTCCCATGCCAATTCAACATAGGTCTGGTCAGTTGATTTTCTAGAATTTCTGAATTTTTGCCAATAAGCCTCAGGGATTAACTCATAACCCTTCAAGATATAGTCTTTAACCACATAATAGTCAGCACTCTGCTCTAGTGACAGTGAAATGTAAATATCATGAGCTCTACCAGTAAGTACACATTGTAATAATAGAGTCCAGTACTCCCTTGGCCACTTCAAATTTTCAGCAACTTTTTCAAAATAAGGAAAATATCTGTCTACTTCGTTTTCACTAAAAGGGGGTACTGGCCTAAAATTCTTTGTAATATCAAAACTTGAATTTGTATGTGGAGTGGGAATGTGCCTTTCACTTGCCAGCTCTATTTCTTTTAACTTAATTTGAAATTCCCTTTCATCCTTCTCTCTTTGAAGTTGCATCTGTCTCTCTCTCCTCTTTCTCAAATTGTAACTGCATTTGTTTATCTTTCTCTCTTTCCTGTCTCTCTCTCTCTCCTCTTTCTCAAATTGTAACTGCAATTGTTTCTCTTCTTTCTGTAAATGCATTTGTTCTTTTTCTTTCTCCTATTGCAGCTGCATTTGTTTCTCTCTCTCCTCTTTCTCAAACTGCAACTGCATTTGTTTTTGTTCTTTATCTTTCTGAAGTTCAAGCTTCCTTTACTCTAATTCTATCTTGTATTTTAATTTTAATTCCTTTACTTTTATATCAGAGTCTGATACAGACTTACTGATCAAACCCAAAATACTTTTATCCAAAACATTCCTTTCTACCAAATACTGGAACAAAATGTTTTCTATTTCTTGCTTCATTAAAGATGTTTTGCTTCAGAAAGATCATATTTTTTTGCAAGTTCAAGCAATTCATCTTTTTTTCAAACAATCCAACTGCTCCTGAGCAGGATTTGAAAGAAAGATCTCCACTTTTGATGACATTGTGAAAAGCCTGTTGATTTCACTAAAGATTTCAAACAAAATGTGAAATAGTACTTGGGATTTAAAAAATTCTGAAAACTAGGGGCATTCAAATTCAAAAACAATTTTCTGAAATATTTTAGACAAAATTCATCTATCCCAAGGACGAGCGCCCCAATTTTCCTTGTTACATGTCTAGGCTCGTACAAAAGTAATAAAGAAAAGAGTGAAGCCAACAAGCTTTGTAAATTTAACAAAATAATTTATTTCCCTAGAAAAACAAGGTAAAAATATGAAAAAGGACTTACGGTTTATGAGTCAAATCCAAAAATTAATCCAATAATTAAAAAATATAAGTCCTACCACTAAAAAGTTCTAAATGAATCAAAGTTCGAATCCCAATGAAGTTCCAAGATGGAAGGCGATGATGTCCTCTATAACCTGTTTTGTGTTGTGTCAACAGTTCCTTGTTGAACACCAAGAATAATATTCTGGCTTTAGAATTCCGAATAATTTTCAGTAAATGTCTTTGTCCAAGAATTCTGATGAGCACTAGATAAAGTCCCCAGGGAAAATAAATTATTAATTCCGAAAAATAGATAAAAGCAAATCAAACTGGCAACAACAAAATAATACCTTTGAGTCTGAAGGTATGAATTATGACTGACTAAAAAACACTATGAAACATGTTTTAAGCCTACTTACAATGCAGAACGGACCACCTGATAGGTCACATGATCACTTACTTTCGAGAAACATAGTAACATCATATGTCAATTATCACGTAGGCCATGTACAGATTCGACTGTACTGAACGAATCTTACTATAAGATTCAATAATAAAAACAAAATTAAAAAAAGTTGTTTACAACAGAGCTGAAAGTGGCTCTGAAATCTAGGTCACCAAAAGATACAATGTTTCTACGAACTGCGCATTTATCAGGTTTAACAGAACTGAACTGAATTTTCTGGAAAAATGTCAAATCCAGTGAATAAAGTTATCATTACAATAATATGTAATGAAATAAAAATAAAATAAAAAAGAAATTTAAAACTAACACACAAGTAATTAAGTAACATATACGTAACACAATGCAACTGTCATATGCTTGTTTATTAGTATGAAAAATATGGATTGTACTAGGTCATCATTACCAGGTACTATTGGTTAAATGGTGGCACTGAAACAAAACCTGTCTCGAGGAACTAATTAATGCAACCATATTGGTGTCTTTGACTTGGAAAGTTTATTACTGTAATTCTAGCTTTGACACTTTAGTTTATTCATCTCTTTTTACAATGGGTACACGTGGTTTGATGCTGAGAGGGATGAAACTCCAATTTTAATTAATTTGTACGTACTGCAAGTCAACTTGATTTATATTAAAACTTTGCCATCAATTTATTAACTTTATCTGACTTCCTAAACTATAACATAAATACTATTAAAATCCATTGCAAAATATTTGTGAAGGACCAAAGAGATCTTAATTCTGATGTACAAATGAAAGTTGCAAACCCACCCACCCACCTCCATCAAAGTTAAACAAAATTTGTTTCCCTCATTTCCTCACACCCCTGTTTATACTATAGTCAATGTTTATGTACCCCACTGCGCATTAATTATTAAGGAAGTGATGTATGAAGAAAATCCATCAAATGGTTTAGGAAATATAAGTGAAGGAAAAACTTTAGCTAACACTTAATTAAAATTTTCTCTGCCTGTGACCCTAACTGTAAAGTAAAAGGGGAAAACAAGTGCTGAATGAATTTTCTTAGCTTCATGATTCATGTCAAGCACAGTGAGAATCTAACAAGGATTTTGGGAAATATATGCAAAAACCCTTCATTCAAAACCTTAATGGTTCACACCACAACCAGTGGAAAAGTGACTGCTCTGTCTTGCTTTCCATTAAGTAGGCTAACTCAATTGTGTATTTTGTTTTTTTGTTCAAGGATTAAATGAGAAAGAATAATTACACATCTTGCCCATAATTATCATGATTTTTTTAAATGAAGGAAATTATGCCCTTCTTAAATCACAATAAGTTTTACCACTAAATATTTCAAATCTGGTCCACATTTTTTAAAATCTCTTTTAATGCTGGGATTGCATTTGATATATTGTATTTCTATTTTGGCTGATGCTTCTACCAGATGGATACCAAATCTGTGATTTCTCTCTCTCTCCTCAAATGACCACACCAACAATATACACACTCCATACATACTCAGATTCCTGATTTGTGACCTTTCTCAACTGTTTGCACTCTAACTCTTACATAGAAAGAACCATGAAAAAAATATACACTCTCCACACATAAAAAAGTACCATGATAACAGAAGAAAAACAAAGGTTCTTGGTAACTTTCTGACTTGCCTGTGAACAAAACTGTGATATACTTGATTTTCAAAGGCTTCGCAACAAACTTCTATAACAAAATTCTGAAATTCTCTCCTATTATTGATGAAGTGGTCTGCAATCTTTGTTGAAATTCTCTCCTGTTTTTGATAGTACAGAAGTATCCAGAAAGTAAAAGATCTGTCTCTTGGTAGAGTAATATACTAAATTTGTATTTACACAATCTCAGGATCTAAAATATGCAAGTTGATATGGTCACCATACGAAGTAGTGATTTCTTCAATGTCCTCAAGGTTCCTATACGTAATGGATATCACCTGCACCAGCATCTGAGTTAATGACAGCACCTGATACAATTTATCAAAGCCTTTTGAAAATTGCACAAAAAATAAATTAAGTCTGAGCATTTTGTTTGTACTTTTGTAATCAGTTGAAGGTAAAACTTACTGAGTCCTGACACATCCTTGTCATTGTCCCACACATTGTTCACTGCTTTGCCTGTGATCATCAAGTTAATGAGGCTCTGACTGAAAATTCAAAAAATACTGTAAATGATATTTTAACTAAGTAATTTTACTACTACAATTTCACATTTTCATAAAAAAAAAAATCCCCCCAAAACTAGTGTTAAAGTTCAATTATCAATTTAAGAAACTGTTTCTGCAATAATGAAACAGCTCTATCCATCTAACTAAATCTATAACTGAATTGCTTGATACTGTTACACTGCATGAATTTAAGACATAAAAGATGAGCAAAAGAAATTTGTTTTATGCTAGGCCATGAATAACTGGATTCTCCAAGAGAAAGAATTTTGAAAATTCAATGTAGTGGAATACCAGAAATAATTTTTCACTGCCCTGTTAAAAGACATTGATGACATTATGACCCAAAAATATGAGCTAATTTTAGACGCTTGTTTGTCCTAGTGGTAACTATGGCCACCTTGCATGCAAACAAACCAACTTCAAAACCCACAATGTTCATACACCTTTGTTTTCTTCAATTTTGGGGATTGCATTTGTTTTTATGTGCTGTTTTACCCTGAATTGGGAAGGAAAATAATAATACTACTGATAGTTTGTGTGTGAATATGCCAAAAACAAAGAGGAACATAAATGGTCAACCACTGACATTACCCTGTGGGAGACTGTCTGAAATCTATTATACTTCAATCTGTTATACATAATGGTAGCCAATATATTTGAGCATAAAATATAAATAATATTTGCTTGCTCCAAGTGGATAATGGATATATTTCCTTTTGTGACTGAAAAACTCAAGTATTTACACTCGAGGCTTTGCTACTTGTTTGTCACCAAGTCAATGAAATATGTTCATTATTCACTCGAAGCAAACCAATATCTTTTCTATATTTCAAAACTTGTCCCAAGGAGCCACCTCAGGGAAATCAACAAAAATTGGGATCGTAGGATGTTGTTTACCTAAAAAAGATTAAATACCATAATAATTTAGTTTACATGAATTTAAAACTAGCAACTGTTTAACACTGGCTAAATTCAAGTGGCACATAAAACAGGTCAGCTTTGTGAACACAAATAGAATGAAACAAATTTAGTTTTACAGTCAAAAATGTCTAGAGAGTGGAAGATAATCAAAGACCAATTGACCCAAGGCCTAGTTATTATCATTAATCACTGGGCACTCCTAACCCTGATAGCAGTTGTAGGAGCTACAGTGTAGGAACTGCCATATTTACTCATTTGCAATGCATACTCAAATGTGAACATCAACCTAGGTTACTGGTTGCTAAATACAACTGAAGAGTTTGGTGACTTGTGAAATAGCCTTTAGGATCCTCTGGAACTTAATTTACAATGCTCAAAGTTCCTTTGAAATTTTTATTTTGCATTCTTGGGAAATAATTTGGTGAATTTTACTAAACTTGTTGGTTTACCTTCTACTGTTACTGAGGGTAAGACCACAGAGCCGTAATAGTTGTATGATTCACCAGATTAAGGGACATGCATTTCAATTGACAACAGTACAGAAACAAATATACTTGCACATTATGCAACAATAAATGTAAATCGATGCTTGCTGGCAGTAACAATGCAGAGATGCCAACCAATAAGCATGCTATCTGGAATCTGAACTTTGAAAAATTTTGGCAGCTTGCCCATTTTGTTAAAAGTAATAAACTACACTTGTATTATTTTTTCCTATGAACCCATCAATACATGCACACAGTAACAATTAAGGTCCAAGGAGAATACATAGTGAATCTATTAATTCAGTGTCAGAACCTTGCATTCCTTCAACATTTCTGCTCGAATGACAACCATAAACATTTGGGAATTATTATGTATCTTCATATTATGTACATTAGTTTCATGATAATCGTTTGTAAGGGTTATTCAATTAATGATTTTAAATTCTAATTCTCTATATAATCATAAAATTGCACTTTATAAAAGAGTTCATTCCTGTATTAGATGCATAAAATTCATTCACTGATTCAAGGTTCAGTTATACTCTTCTTCAAGTAAACATTACATGATCTGACTTCAGGACATGAGTTCTAATGAACGGCCAAGCTGACTTAATTCTTGATTGGTCAGAGTAAAGCATCTGACCTTGTTTACAAGTCTGGATCATTTTAGAATGAATATGCATATTTAATTTGTACTGCATGTTAGTTATCCATAAAAGAAATGTTTTCTTATGAATTTATTCCTAGTGTTAATATCAGTCTTGGAAAATATTAGTCACTGGAATTATAAAATGCTTGAACATTGGAATTATAACTATTTTGGAATGACTGAGTTCATTTAAAGACATTTTTGGATTATATTGTTGTGAGTCTTCAATACTATAGGTACATTAGTATATTAGTAAACATCATTCTGAATACCACTGGAACATGTTTGAATACTCAGTACTTTTGAACTTGACAGAACATTCAGGACTATTTATGATTTCATTCACCTTACTGTAAGTTATTTTTTATTTTTCACTTTGTATCTTAAGAAAATAAAATTATATTATAATTTTACAAAACTTTTTGGTTTTTACTCTTTTTTTGTTACCTACTTTAAGATTAGTCATAACATGAATAAATATGGGAGGGGGGCTATGATTTTCTTTTGTACCAGGATATTTTTCTTTTACCTGAAGATAATGTATTTTTTTCAACTAAATTAAATATAATGGATTATTCTATTTTCTACTAGCCACAGCTAGATAGTTTAATTGGAGCCAAAAGAAAGTTGTAAAAAAAAATCCCAGGCCCTCCCCCCAAAACTGAATGCCTCTTAGTCAGTACTTAGTTTTCAACATAAATTATCTGCATTTATTTTTGTCATCTATGCTACCATTTGTCCCCTAATTACAGTATAAATGACTAGTTACCTATTATCTACAATACATCATTTACTCTGAGAAACTACTTTATACATCAGTCTACAATAATGGTGCTAAAGTACTTTTCTCCCTACCTATATCCATTTTATCAATGAAAATTTTAATTATCTAGAATTTTGTAAATATGATTCAAAATACAGAATTATCACTAAAAATCTGAACAATTCTGCAATATCCAGGATAGTTGACATCTAACAATGGCACATTTAAGAACAGCATGGTGGAGATGGGTTAAAGGTCCTGGAGGATAAAATTTATCTTTGCAGCCCCAGTATGCTGTAACAAAATTACAAGAAATACTTGAGCTGTTTTGCCTAAATAGCTCCTAGTTTGGTTCCAGATGAGTAATTTTACCTTCCATGTCCATGAATTCCATCTATAAGTGGCTGCCCTGGGTCTTCAACTTCATTTTTTATCTGCTCTAGTCCCTGAAAGAAAAGGAAATACTACATCAACAACAAAAGGCTAAATTTTTCCTGATGCACACAAACAGCTAAAATTGGACTAAATAATATTTAGAAGTTAACAGAATATATGATTATAAAATCTTTTCTAAGTAAAGTCACCAATATTAGAAGATTTATCAGTATCAGCTGCATGAAACTGAAAGGCCTTGGTGCGCTCAGCTGGCTAACACTGACAAAACTGAAAGGCCTTGAATCACTCAGTTGGCTAATACTGACAAAACTGAAAGGCCCTTAATCACTCAGTTGGCTAATATGGACAAAACTGAAAGGCCTTGAATCACTCAGTTGGCTAACACTGACAAAACTGAAAAGCCTTGATGCACACAGCTGGCTAATACTGACAAAACTGAAAGGCCTTGAATCACTCAGTTGGCTAATATGGACAAAACTGAAAGGCCTTGAATCACTCAGTTGGCTAATATGGACAAAACTGAAAGGCCTTGAATCACTCAGTTGGCTAACACGGACAAAACTGAAAGGCCTTGATGCACACAGCTTGCTAATACTGACAAAACTGAAAGGCCTTGATGCACACAACTGGCTAATACTGACAAAACTGAAAGGCCTTGATGCACAGAGCTGGCTAATACTGACAAAACTGAAAGGCCTTGAATCACTCAGTTGGCTAATACTGACAAAACTGAAAGGCCTTGAATCACTCAGTTGGCTAACACTGACAAAACTGAAAGGCTTTGAATCACTCAGTTGGTCTTGAATCACTCAGTTGGCTAACACTGACAAAACTGAAAGGCCTTGATGCACACAGCTGGCTAATACTGACAAAACTGAAAGGCCTTGATGCACACAGCTGGCTAATACTGACAAAACTAAAAGGCCTTGATGCACACAGCTGGCTAATACTGACAAAACTGAAAGGCCTTGAATCACTCAGTTGGCTAATACTGACAAAACTGAAAGGCCTTGAATCACTCAGTTGGCTAACACTGACAAAACTGAAAGGCCTTGAATCACTCAGTTGGCTAATACTGACAAAACTGAAAGGCCTTGATGCACACAGCTGGCTAACACTGACAAAACTGAAAGGCCTTGATGCACACAGCTGGCTAACACTGACAAAACTGAAAGGCCTTGATGCACACAGCTTAGTAACACTGACAAAATTGAAAGACCCTGATGCACACAGCTGGCAAACACTGACAAAACTGAAAAGCCCTGATGCACTCAACTGGCAAAATTGACAAGAAGCTTGATAATGTCCAAGCAGTTGAAAGTAGTGTATTCTAATTGATGACACACAACAATGAAATGGAAACAGAGTAATATCCTAAGATGATTTGGCTTTCCAATTTTCTGAGCTAAAATCAAATAATAGATGAAGACAAAAGATATCAAACATTTCTTACTACTCACAATTCTTTCCAGGACAAAGGATGGACTTCTAACAGTTAAACAGTGTGTGAGTTACAAAACTATTCAACAAGACTGCTATGATAAAATTATAATTTTCAGTGACATAAATTTGCTCTCACTGTGTCTCAATAGGCCAATTTTTAATCACTTGAATCTCTAAAAGAAAGACCATTAAATGTAATACAAAACAATGAATTCTTTAGTGTAAGTAATATGTAACAGAAGGGAAACAATTTGGTTATGCTTCTTATTTATTCAGGAATATTTATCCTTTGTCAGAGCAAAAGCCTAACAATCTACAACAATTTGCCATGCCCTCTCTCTCAAAACTCAGCAGTATGGATATCCTCATGGAGTGGTGAATGCAGGGTTTTTTCTTGTGTAAGTGTGAATGTGGCCTGGGTTAATGAATTAGACTAACTGGAAAGAAAATGTTCTAGAGTAAAACTGCTAATATGGAGGATTCTTCATGATTCTGAAATATTTCTAATTGGGACAGTGGAACATATATACCTCTGATAACCCCTAAAAACTTTCAGGTATAAAGCAATTCTCCATCTTCAAATGCAGGAAATTTGCAAGGTGGCAAAAAGGGAGGAGTTTTTCCTTAATCCTCTCCATGCTCTACACTATCACAGTGATGCATGTGTGATTTAGATTTCTAACGTAGCTTTAACAATTTTTCAGTCATATCGCTACGATGTCTGCAGTGTGGCAGTTTATAATGATGTCTAGCACTAGGGCATCATGCCACAGACATGTAGCATGATGTCTCACCCAGTCACATTATCCTGACACCAGGCCAATCAGTCCTAACACTAACCTCTTAATGCTGAGCGCCAAGCGAGGTAGCTGTCAGTACCATTTTTGAAAGTCTTTGGTATCACTCAGCCAGGGAACAAACCCACAACCTACTGCATCCAAGGCGGATGCTCTAACCACTAGGCCACCAGAGCAGTGACTCACAGTGATGCACGTGTTATGTATATGTAAATAAATTGTTTGTTAATTTTAAAAATATTTTTAATTTTTATTTTATTCCATTACATGTTATTATAATGATAATTTTGTCTACTGGATTTGATTTTTTTTTAGAAATTCAATTCAGTTCTGTTTGACCTGATAAACAGTCAGTAGTCTGAAACATTGTATCTAATTGCTGACCTTGTGTTTCTACGTCGCTCTGGGAAAATGATCACGTGACCCTCATACGGGAATCTGTTTTTGCATTTTGGATAGTCTTATAACTCATTGTTATAAGAATAAATAGCCAATTGTGCTTTAAACCTTTGAAGCTCAAAGGTGTTTTGTTGTGACCAGTTTGAGTTGAATTTTTATTTTCTGGAATTAGTAATTCACTTCTCTGGAAAACATATATATAAGTGCTCCTTACAAAATTCTTTTACAAAGACATTTATTGAAAACTATTTGGAATTCCAAATTGGAATATTATTTTCTGTGTTTCAACAAGGAACTGTTGACAAGGCAACACTTTGAAGGCTATCGAAGATGTCATCACCTTTCATCTTGAATTTCATCAGGATTCGAACTGTGATTCATTTAGGACTTTTCATTGATAGGACTTATATTTTTTAATTCTTGGATTAATTTTGGATTTGATTCGTAGACCGTAAGTCCTTTTTCTCAATGTTACTTTGTTTTTCTAGGGAAATAAATTATTTGTTAAATTTTACAAAGCTTGTTGTCTTCACTCTTTTCTTGTTACTTTTGTACAAGCCTAGACACGTAACACATTCAGGAACAAAATGTTACATGAGCACACAGAACCATATCTGATATCCTCTCTCTTGTGAAATGATATTGTATACAAATTACTGTTGTTGTTCAAATACAAATATTTAACATATTCAATACCAAAAGTATCTTCTGAGTGTCCTCAATTTTATGTTTCAACTTTACTAATACCTTTGTCAGTACTAGAGAGTACAGGTAGAGAAGAACTCCATTGTTGTTCTGAAAGTCATCCATCTTGGATTTTAGATTGGTCCTCATACTTTCTTCATCTTCACATTTTGTACATCTGAAAAAAGGTTATCTTGACTTTTAAAACTGCCATGCTGTAGATTTGGCTAGAAGTAGTTTTCCCTGAAAGAGATGACTTCTCTAGCTGATGGGTGCATTAAAGCTTTTGCTTTAAAAAAAATCTTTAACAATGAATACAGTGCAATATCTGAATAATACATTCAAAGACTTAAAACATACTAATGTAATTACTGAAGATTATATGGATTTATTTTTATGTTCACTGTTTTTTCAACTACCTGTACAGTAAAAACTGTCTTGAGCGGCCTCTGCTATGAGCAACCACCTGTCATGTACGACCACAATTGTAATGCACGGATCGATTTTATTATATAAACGCTCTGCTATGAGTGACCACCTTCTGAACACAACCAGCGACCACGATATCTTGGCAAAATGTGCATTTCAACACTGCTATGAATGACTGCATCGCAAAAAACGAGGATAAACTCCACCAACCTTTGTTTAATCCCTGTAAGAACAACCGCTCATACCGTTCCAAATATTTAAAAAAAAAAAAATAAAAAAAAAAATAGGCTGGCTACCGATCTCTGATTTTTTTTTGCTAGGCTGGTAGTGTTGTATATTTTCTGTTGTAAACCAGGCTAAAGTATATGGAGATTATTTCCTAGTCTG
>JAECUM010005954.1:0-62369 GCA_016617855.1 Megalonaias nervosa | reverse complement strand
CATTGTGCTTGCACCGATGTCAATTTGAAATCTATCTCCAATCTAGCACATTTACATGCATCCTACTGATGTATACGACGAAGAGACACATGCTAAATGTTTTCAGGTTTAGCCTAGTATCTGGAACAAGATGGAAGATTTAGGATTAGTTTGGAATGAACACACCATTATTTTCCAGGATTATTAGATGCCACCAGACTGATATATAGCACCTCAGATGCAGGCTTAGGTCTTCATGAGAGAGACCAGCATCACTGATCAGCAAGGTAAAAAACACAAACACATAGCAGATGTATGCTGTGGTGCACACATGCGTTAGAGTTCCTTCCATTAATTCATTATTACATTACTCAACTCAGTCATTCATTAAATTACATACTGATCAAACAGACATATACTACATAAATAAAGATCTTGATGACATGGACGATTCATTAGGAACAAACATATTATGCATTAATAGCGATATTATAATTTGTATACCGCATAATTGAAAGAGAATATTACGTAAGAAAGGGATGGAAAAAGTTCCGAATGTAGCAAAAAGCCTCACGTTTAAGAAAACGGGAAGATAAAGTATCAGTCAAAGAGATAAAAAGAGAAATAATGGGCACACATCTACATTAGCAATGTTGGCGGAGATATAATAATCATAATCACAGTCAAAGATGTATGTTTATACGATACGGATGAATTAAATTCTGATAGAAACAGAAATATGATATTCCGACTGATTCGGTGCTAGTGCCAGAGACATGACAATAGTCTAATGGCAGTTTGTGAAGTAGTTTCAAAGGCTTGGTGGCTGTTAAAAAGTAATAACAGATCGTACTTCAGTCTTGTTGTTATTTCTATTCATATAATTCTTATTAATGTCCCATTGTGAATATGGACTCTTACAAATATGTACCATGTTTGTTTTTGTGCTTCAGACAGCAAAACACAAAAACTCTTTTAAACTATTATCTCAAATGAAAATTTATATAAACCATGTGCTATTTCGATGTGTTTTATTGACTCTAAAATATCTTAGCTGAAATCTTAAACAAGACATTCTTGCTGCCATATTGTCAAAAGAATTGGCGTATATAATATAATCTATTATTGTTAAGTCAAACACGAGATTCCTTTTCTTTTCTTAGAATATCTAAAGGCGTCATTGAATAAAAAAGATGGTATTTGTGTTGTATTATTGTTATATAAACAGGACATTAATCATGGATAATAACTTTGTTTCTTGAAATGTATAGTTGTACATGTAGTAGGATGGAATATAATCATTTATACAACTAAAGCTATGAAAAATTCTTTGACGCAAAAGCATAAACTGACACATTGAGACTACAAATATAACAAAACTGCTGTTTTATTGGTGTTTTATGTTTTGGACAGACTGTGCACATGGATTCTTTAGATCGTTCTACTCATAAGGGCTTGAAACTTACGAATCTGTCATTAGCATACAGCTATTTATTGAATATCTTGCATTAAACATAGTTTGCCTTTGTCATAAATAATATATCTCTTCCTCAACACATAGTTATTTCTTGTAAGTTTGTTATTTTTATTTTATTTAGACCATGTTATTATCTTGAATAATTTGTTTTCATCTGTTTCTAGATAAACGGTAAAGAACACATTGTGGAATGATATCTTGGCAACATCATTTCGAGTGTGGATAGTAAAAGCTTGATATCATGCTGGCATGTACTATCTTTTTTCAAACTGTAACAGATTTGGTTAAGTTTGTAACAAGTTTGATGTTTATCTACATATAACAAAGCTAGCATTAGAATGCAAGAAGCATTTGCCTGAAGAAGAAGAATTTATCGTACTAACAACGGAAAAAATCTAAGACAATTGAATTTAAAATGCAATAATTTTAACGTCCCATAGCATGATGATTATAAATACATCAAGGACAATAATAAAGTCATAGATAATTATACTTGCTACTCTATGATAATTATACTTGCTACTCTATGATAATTATACTTGCTACTCTATGATAATTATACTTGCTACTCTATGATAATTATACTTGCTACTCTATGATGAGTAATCTGAATAATAGAAAATCAAACCAACAATATATATTGAACAAAAGAAATGCGCTTAGTTGCCCAATTCGCTGGTGGTAATGAAAGGGCTATAAATCACAATATAAAATGTTTTACTGCATCTTGTGATACAGATGAGCCATCCGTTTTCATTTACGTCTTTTTGCAAGATGGTAATACAGTAGCAGAGTAAATCGAACGTGTAAACTGTATTTAGGCTGATAATATCTGTCCAGAAAAGCCTGTCTCCACTGTTCGTGGTAGAACTAAATGACACTCTAAAAGAATATTTATGGAGGGAAGGCCAACGGTAGCAATAATAAAATGATAGGACTGCCATAGCAATCACGAAGTTTGTATTTACAGTCAAATATAGAAACAGCAATCCACCAGAGTATGTATCATAAACAAAACAAACTATCATTTATGTAAAAACTAATTTTTTTTTCTTCTAGCGGCTGCTATAGAGTACTTTTTCTAAATAGCTAACGAATTTTGCCTTCCTGGCGAAGAGATTGTCACACTTGAAATAGGTCACAAAGGTTGCTTTCAAAGCAAAATATATCCTGAAGCTTGCGGAGCGCGATTCATTTAAGTGACGATGTTTATAGGAAATAGCATTCCTACTTCGACAAGCCTTCAATCTTAACCTGTAGTCTCGTTCGTTGCTTAGTTTATATGTTTAATCAACAATGCAGACAAGCGGCAGAAAAATGCAGAAGTAAGAGAAATAGCATGATCAGGCAAGACGAAAAACCAACATAGTTTGGCCAGTACTAATAAACAACCAGCTAAGTACACTGCCATAAATTCCCGGCAGTACTGCAGCTGCTGTTTGGGCTAACTTAAAGAAATAATTGCCAAGAACTGTATAGCCTTTTAATATTTTATCAATGAACGAACGATATTTCCCTCCTGTTAAGCACTACTGCCACATTTTCCTCTTTCAGTGCTAGTTAACACTACTTGAACGTTGATATAGACAGAAGAAGGGTTTGCATAATCATATAAACAAATGTAGTTATAACAGGAACTGCTGCAGCTCTTTCTGTGATAACGTCTTTTAGTCTTTCATCTAATGGTAAGTTTGCTACAAACCTATCATTTATCAGTTGAATCTTTCCTCTACACACTCCCCGCAGATGATGACAACGACCCGACTGTTTTCGGTTGTTTAAATGGCGTTGAACGTGTCGTTGATTATGGTTTTAAAGCACAAATGGAACCACAGTTCCGACTATGGCATATCTCTACAGGGTTGGATACCTTACACAAGGTGGTAAAAGAATTATGTCTACGGGAATTCGTTGTGTACAAAGTTGCTATTGAAAAAGCAGTATACAAAGAAATAACCGGTTCAATTTTAACGGAGAAACCGACTGAAGAAATGGATGGAGAAGAAAAGTAGAAGCCATAAACGGTCATTATTAATGCTCTAGTTGCTAAACTTTGCATATCATTGTTTATTGTCAAAGGTGTGTGTGTGTGTGTGTGTGTGTGTGTGTGTGTGTGTGTGTGATTTAGATTTTTAACGTAGCTTCAATATTTTTTCAGTCATATCGCTACGATGTCTGCAGGGTGGCAGTTTATAGTGATTTGTAGCAGTGAGGCATCATGCCGCAGACATGTGTCATCATGTCCCACCCAGTCACATTATCCTGACACCAGGCCAACCAGTCCTATCAATAAGCTCTTAATTATGCGCGCCAAGCTAGGCAACTGTAATGCCATTTTGATAAGTCTTTGGTATGCCTCGGCCAGGGTTCGAACCCGCGACATCCCGCATCCGATGCGGACGCTCTAACCACTAGGCCACCGGAGCGGTCATTATCAAATGTCAGATGTTGTAATGGTCTGTGTGACTCATATTACATCCCAGTTTGTTTCGACTCTAAACAATAAAATCCACTAAATGAAGCAAGGTTTGATACCATAATTGTGTTGTCTAAAAGACCTATGTAATAACAGTTGTTACGTCTAGGCTCGTACAAAGTAATAAAGAAAAGAGTGATGCCAACAAGCTTTGTAAAATTTAACAAAACAATTTATTTCCGTAGAAAACAAGGTAAAAATATGAAAAAGGACTTACGGTTTGTGAATCTAATCCAAAGATTAATCCTAGAATTTAAAAATGTAAGTCCTATAACTAAAATGATCTAAATGGATTAAAGTTTGAATCCCGATGAAGTTCCAAGATGGAAGGCGATGACGTCCTCTATATCCTGTTTTGTGCTGTTGTGTCAACAGTTCCTTGTTGAATTTTATGAATCAAGAATAATATTCCGGCTTTAGAATTCCGAATAATTTCCAAGAAATGTCTTTGTCCAAGAATTTTGATGAAGACAAGTATTTTCCAGGGTGAATAAATTATTTTAAATAAAAAATTTAACTTAAACTGGTCACAACAGAAAATACCTTTGAGCTCCGAAGGTATGAACTACGATTGACTATTTCACTATAAAACTTCAGTTTTAACCCCAGCTAAAACGCAATTCAGACCCACGTGATGGGGTCACGTGATCACTTAGTCCGAGCGGCGCAAAAAATCCCCAAAAAACTACAAGTCAATTATCACGTACTCTAGTATAGCCTTAGCTAAATATCAATGATTCCCACTCTGGAAATGAATTTAAAAACAAGTTGTTTACTCAAATTAACACGCAGGCCACGTATGACCTTGATTATGACCAATGCTTTTCACTCTGTGTTTACCAATTCTGAATCAAGGTCAGGAACTAGGTCAGCTAAATATGCAATGTAGCACTGTTTCTACGAACTGCGTATTTATCAAGTTTAACAGGACTGAACTGAACTGAATTTTCTTGAAAAATGTCAATTCCAGTGAATAATGTTATCATTACAATAACATGTAATGAAATAAAAATAAAATAAAAAATTTACAACTAACACACAAGTAATTAAATTACATATACCTAACAAAGTAAAATCCAAATATTTTCATGCAATAACTAATTTTTTGACTTTTTGCAAGCTATAGCTAAATTATCAAAATGTCGTCATTGTAACACAGATAGTATGACCTCATACAGGTGTATGGATATATTATTGTTTGCTGATATTTACATGGAACTTACCTGCTCTAAGGACATGCCACTATACTCATAAACAGCCCTGCTTTGCAGACATTACATCGGTTGTTCCCATGACAAATAAACGCTTGTAAGAAAAGCTTAATCTGGGCAATTCTGCTTCCATCATTATCATTCTGATAGTTTTGGAGTACATTGCTTTATATATCCAAGAAAAGAGCATGCATTATGCTATATGGGGTTATTCTTGAGTTATGTTTTCATAATTGCATGTTTAAATTATCCTTTTCAAACTTTGAAGAAATATAACTACAATAAACACACCACACCGCCAATACATAGCCATCTAACGTGCTACATTGGACAGAAAATGGCACCGCTGTTCAAATAATGTTATAAGTTTCTGTTTAGATCAGCAGACGTAACGTAGACGGATGATACAATGTTTTGTTATAGATAAAAACCATACTGATGGTGCGTTTAAACTATTGAATGTTTGTAAAACTTGACAAACGCCGTGTTTGTATAGGAATAAACTATAATATGCACTGCGACATCATCAACTGGTCTATTTCCTCAAATAGGTAATTTAAGAACTTTAGAATGTGAACTTAAAGATCATTACATGTCCATTGGTAGAATTAGATGCTTGCTTGAACTTTGGTCATAAAGTTTAGATTTTCACATGTACATTTGGATGCAAGTTTGATTACATTAAAGTATATCGATTGAAAATAAAACAGAAAATAGGACATATAAAAGATAAATGCTGTTTAGTAGTCCGTACTGTTTGCTTTGTAGATGATGCAATTACAATGAATTTGTCTAATTGTTGTTAATAAATTGATGCATGCATGTAAACGTGAGCCCCATCTTGGTGAAAAATGTATTTAATAAAGTATCGTTTGATGCAACTGAGTTGAGAATGTGAAGAAGTCTCAACAATGCCGTTTAGACTCTCCTAAATTTGTGATGTTTTCCAAATTAAGATGATTCAAGTTGTCTTTTTTATCTGTTATTTGATGTCTTGCATCATCGAAGACATCTTGGCATATTGTATCTGCTTTCGGTCGTTGTGATATAACCAGCATATCATCAATGAAATGATCTTCCTTGTTGCAATGGATCAGACAAATCAAGTATTGAATATGCATTTAAATGATCTGTATCTAAAACAGCTAAATGATCGGTGTCTAAAACATAAACTAATTGATCGGTGTCTAAAATATTAACTAAATGATCGGTGTCTAAAACATAGCTAAATGGTCGGTGTCTAAAACATAGCTAAATGATCGGTGTCTAAAACATAGCTTAATGATCGGTGTCTAAAACATAGCTAAATGATCGGTGTCTAAAACATAACTAAATGATCGGTGTCTAAAACATAACTAAATGATCGGTGTCTAAAACATAGCTAAATGATCGGTATCTAAAACATAACTAAATGATCGGTGTCTAAAATATTAACTAAATGATCGGTGTCTAAAATATTAACTAAATGATCGGTGTCTAAAATATTAACTGAATGATCGGTGTCTAAAACATAAGTAAATGATCGGTGTCTAAAATATTAACTAAATGATCGGTGTCTAAAACATAACTAAATGATCGGTGTCTAAAACATAGCTAAATGATCGGTGTCTAAAACATAACTAAATGATCGGTGTCTAAAACATAACTAAATGATCGGTATCTAAAACATAGCTAAATGATCGGTGTCTAAAACATAACGAAATGATCTGTATCTAAAACATAGCTAAATGATCGGTGTCTAAAACATAACTAAATGATCGGTGTCTAAAACATAACTAAATGATCGGTATCTAAAACATAGCTAAATGATCGGTGTCTAAAACATAACGAAATGATCGGTGTCTAAAACATAGCTAAATGATCGGTGTTTGAAACATAGCTAAATGATCTGTATTTAAAACATAGCTAAATGATCGGTGTCTAAAACATAACGAAATGATCGGTGTCTAAAACATAACTAAATGATCTGTATCTAAAACATAGCTAAATGATCGGTGTCTAAAACATAACGAAATGATCGGTGTCTAAAACATAGCTAAATGATCGGTGTTTGAAACATAGCTAAATGATCTGTATCTAAAACATAGCTAAATGATCGGTGTTTAAACATAGCTAAATGATCGGTGTCTAAAACATAACTAAATGATCGGTGTATAAAACATAACTAAATGATAGGCGTGTACAACATAACTAAATGATCTGTATCTAAAACATAGCTAAATGATCGGTGTCTAAAACATAACTAAATGATCGGTGTCTAAAACATGAGTAAATGATCGGTGTCTAAAACATGAGTAAATGATCGGTGTCTAAAACATAAGTAAATGATCGGTGTCTAAAACATAACTAAATGATCGGTGTCTAAAACATAAATAATGATCTGTATCTAAAACATAGCTAAATGATCGGTGTCTAAAACATAGCTTAATGATCGGTGTCTAAAACATAACTAAATGATCGGTGTCTAAAACATAAGTAAATGATCGGTGTCTAAAACATAAGTAAATGATCGGTGTCTGAAACATAAATAATGATCTGTATCTAAAACATAGCTAAATGATCGGTGTCTAAAACATAGCTTAATGATCGGTGTCTAAAACATAACTAAATGATCGGTGTCTAAAACATAAGTAAATGATCGGTGTCTAAAACATAAGTAAATGATCGGTGTCTGAAACATAAATAATGATCTGTATCTAAAACATAGCTAAATGATCGGTGTCTAAAACATAGCTAAATGATCGGTGTCTAAAACAAGTAATTTAATGATCAATATGCACAACATAGTAATAAGGGAAATGGAGACTTCTATCTCCAGGACCTCTCCCCACCCTCAAAACAAATATAAATTACCATCTCGGAGACCCTCCAACCCCTATCCCAAAATGACTTTCAGTTTTTAGCTAGGAGATTTCTACCTCAAATATAATCCAAGACCTTTACCCACCTCCAAACAAATATAAATTACCATCTCGGAGACCCTCCAAACAAATACAAATTACCATCTCGGAGACCCACCAATCCCTATCCCAACAAGACTTCAGTTTTTAGCTAAGAGATTTCTAGCCCAGGACCTCTACCCCCTTCAATTACGCGTAGGATTTATTCGCTGGAGTAAGAAGGTAAGTGAAAGTTTAGACCTCATCACCAATTATCAATGTTTCAACCGTTGATATTAGAAATATTTCATCATCATGATAATAGAGACAGAATTTTACTTTGCCGCTCACACAGCGACGACATTGGAACAAATCTTTTATTTGCAGCTTGTTAAGAGGATATTTTTTTGTCGATAAAATACACTTTTGACCGATCGAGATCGATGGTAAGTTTAGTATATTTTTGTTGACTTATCAGATCATGAAAGCTTTTAAATCCTGCTGATAACTTCTGGCTCATTTGTTCAAGGTAATTGAAATACTCGCTGTCACTAGATCTGATAAGCGAAAGTTTTAGCTTGTCATGAGCTGCGGCAAAACATATACCTGATATTTCATTATTAATTTCAACTGTCAACTGTTTGCTGTCTATCATTAAATATTTGATCTTGCTATTGTAGCTATTTGTCACTGTCAAATTTTCAAACATTATTTTTATTGTTTACATAAAATGTCATACCTAGTCATCGAATATAATATCGAGTATAGATCTATCATCAAAACAATACCCAAATGCAAATGTATCTACTCCATTTTTGCAATAACGTTTGTCATCAAAATTACTCAATCCGCGTTTGATAATGACATCTGTTTCGAGTTTATGATGATTTGTTCGAATAGCCATTGCTCTTATAAAACTAACGCCGTCGTCAAGTGCGTACTTGTAGTCATCAAATTTCATAAACTTTTTAACAAAGTCGCGAGGCAGACCTTTTGCTTTCTTCGTTATTTTATTATTGTCTAGCAATACGGCATACATTTTACTGCGCAATCCAATAAAGTATTTGATGATGTGCGAGTTCATGTCATCCTTGAACTTACCAATAACCTTTTTATTTGTGTCATCATGAAATTTACTGTCAAGAGGGTAATCGGAAAGATCGAACAAATATCGATTATCGTATATATCCTCACACTCTATTTCGTACACGAGCGAGTCGCTATCAGTAAACAATAGTCTACTTGACGGCCACTGATTTTTAACAAAATTGTAATGAAAATCGTACATGAGCCACTTCGATAAATCTAACACGGAAGCTCCAACATATATTGGCTTATTTAGTTTTAGATTTGTTTTTCGTCGCTGTACTGCGACAAGATTTTCATTAAAAATTTTCATACTGACAAAATCATCGTCTGACACAAGTTTATTTCGGCGGTTGATATCATTAACTAGCTCGATATTTACTCGTTTTCTAATATTTTCCATCGTCTTACCAAAAACGGAGTTGTTCATAAGCTTAAAGAAGTTTTTTCAAAATCGGTTTTCGCTACAGCTCTTCTCGAAGTGTTTAAGTTAATATAACCTTTCATCCAAGGTGACTGATTAAACTTTAAAACTCTATGAACTTTTCTCAAAACAAGGCCAGCATCTACTGCTTGTTTTAAAACTATATAATGCAAAACATAATTTCGCTTATCGAGTAAATTTGGTACTAGTTTTTTTACCATAGAGTTTTGTCTTGGTGATGCTATCGCTTGTTGTTCTTGAGATAACAAACTATAATTAATTATCATTGATTCCGCATAGAAAGGATAATCGTTGTGTAAATTGTGTAGCAAAGTTGGATAATCGAGATCAACTTCAACGAAATACGAAATATCGTCGGGTATCTTTTTTTCTGTCTCCGATAGAAATTGTTCAGGTGTAATCCAACGAAATCCACCAAAGGGCATTGGTTCGGCCATAGAATAACCCTACAAATTATTACAATCTAGATAAATTATATACTTCGAAGGAAGCTTAGGATTGTACTCTTTCAGGTATTTGTTGTTTGCTTCAGCATATTTCTTTGTTATAACGCTAATACCGCCTCTGATACCTTTTTCGATAAAATTGAACATATCAACGTCAGTCAGTAATTCTAACCTTACTTTACCAAATTTTAAAAGAGCATCCCAAGATAACCCAGGGGAAGAGTAATACCAGCAAGGATCAAGTCCGTAATTGTTATAACTAACGTTTCGAAAACTTTCAAATACGTCCGCCAGCAATAACACGTCAGTTTTCAAATACAAATCGTGATAATCGCCAAACGTCTTACAATCAAATTCTTTCCAAGTATCTTGCGCGTATTTGTACTAGTCATCAGTTATACTTTCGTTTTTAAGTTGCGAATAAAATTTATCCCTGTCAGGTAAAGACGTTTCATCAAATTTACTGCAATCGTCGAGATACTCGTACGGAAATATTCCTTTTTTAGTCAATAGATTAAATTTATCTCCAAAACAATCTTGTAGGTTATCAAACTCACTACCAGCCTTTACAGATTATCTACAAGATCTTCTAACGATACTAATGTAAACTGAAAACTATCAATAAAACGCAACTTACCTAAAGTAACTGACAAATACTTTTCAAAATTATTTGGAATACACTTGATCAAGTTATCAAGTTTTAAACGAGATTTTATTTCAGGATCACTAAAAGCTTCCACGATAATATGGCTATCATATCCTCTGAAGTTGTGAAGAACAACTGGAATAAAATCTTTAAATTACACTTATTATGAGCCGCTCCACGATATTGCCCGGTCAAATGACAATGGTCACGTACTTTTTTATTATCAGGCGAGTCAAAAGCTTTTTCACAAATATTACAAAATTCCGCTTGTTTATGATCAGATTCTTGTTGAGATGTCAGTTTTATCATTAGAGTTATTCTTTTTAAACGATTAAATATATCATCAACTTCGCTGATTAAATGCATGAGAAGCCAAACAGCTGGATTTTTACCACGACATAATTTGATTGGTTTGGATAAACTCGAATCAGTACAACAAACTATCTTGTACGCCACTCCGCATGGAACATGATTTTGAGTTTTTCTTGTACTCGATTGGTTAGGATTATTTTCTACGCCAAGTACAGGCTGGAGCAAGCACTCGAAGTCGGCGTATATAACGAAAGGAATTTTTAGTTTATGCTTATGATTGACAAACTGTAATAAATTATTTTCTTTGGACGGCATTGTTATTCGTTGTACGTCACTACAGTAATGCAAATGCTTTTGTAATTTTTCATTGTCAGAGCAACCATGCAAGCAGCGATAACAGAAGAACTTTTTATTGTTTTGTTTACTATACTGTCTGCCAAGTAGTCCATTAAAGTTTTTAATCCAAACGTAATGATTCTTATAAAACAGCAAGTTTATTGTCGATTGTGAAGCTTTTTCTGAAATATATCTCGGATAGACGTTTTCTTTTTCATCTAATCCGAAAACATTTATTGAAACATTATTTTGCTTTTCAAACTTTGGTGTTTGATTTTCTGCAACTGGAAAGTCAATACCATTAAAATTTAATTTTAATACGTGACTAAAATACTTGTCAACGCGATCAGCGTGTTTTTCTGCTGGAAATAGCGCAGAAAGAATAGCCCACTGAAAACATCTGTTATCAAGATTCTTTACGTTTATACAGCATTTTTTATTTTTTATTTTTTGTGGTAGATCAATATACGAACTACCACGTAATACGTTATATTTTATTGTGTGAAATAAAATTTCAGTAATAATTTCAAACTTCCAACCCGAACCCGATTCGGTAAATTCTTCTATCTTTTTCCAAATTTCCTGGTGTATTTCATCAGCTAGTGACAAAAGATTAGTTCCAAGCAAAAGACGCCTTGATTTTGTGTTAATGTAAGGGTCTGCAATTTTCTCGTCTGATCCAAGTAACTTTGAAAATATAGCGTGATATGGCACTAATATTTTTAAACCCTTATGTTTTTCAAGTTCATGTTTTACAGTTGGCTCTAGCAAATGATAGAGATTTGTTGCAGTGAAATTTACCAGTACGATTTGTTTATTAAACCGATAACTGTTGTCAAATCCTGTAAAAGCAGTCGCTGTTTTTTCAGGTTCTCCCATAAGGTTCTCTTTGGCTATATCACGTAATTTCAGCATTGTTATATAATAGTGTAATATTATATCTCTAATTGATTGTTCGATCGATAACTCGCCGCACGCCAGTTGAAAAATCAATTAGAGATATAAAATCCTTATAATATAATGACAGAAATTTTGAGATATATCAGAATGACAGCGGAGGAGCAAGAAGCATATCATGTTCATCCGAGGTATAATTTATATGCTGGAAATGCATTAGGTTCGGTTATTAACATAAAATCTAAAAAATCTATTGGTAGACCAACACCAGCTGGAATGATAATTTCAGTGAAAGATGATGATACAGATATGACTGAAATGTTTAGAAAATATTTTGTTTATATTTTATTCTGCGATGATATTCCAGAAGGACAACGAGTATATAGAGTAAATGGCTCGATTAGTGATGATAATATTGAAAATTTAGCTTTACAAAATGAGTATCAACCTCATCCAGTATTTAATCTATACGAAGCTAATGATCGCGGGATAATTCGACATATAAGAACAAATAATGTTATTGGTTTTATGCAAAACAGCGGCTGTTTGAATGTAATGGTACGTAAAACTAAAACTGACCATGTTTGTTATCTATCACATCGTTTTGTGTACGAAACATTTAATGGCGCTATTTCAGATAATTTAGTTATCGACCATATTAACAAAATTAAAACCGACAATCGTTTAGAAAATTTAGATTTAGTTACACAAAAAGAAAATACTAAACGTGGTATAGGTGGTGGTAATAATTTTAAAAATCCTAAAAGACCAATTGTTTCAACAAATTTAGAAACTGGAGAAAAAATGAAATTTAAATCAATATCAGCAGCCGCAAAATATCATGAAATTAATTCTCGTGCAGTAAAATTTGTAGCTGACGGTAAAACTAAATCAGCAACATCAAAGTCAACATTTGATAGATTTAGTTTCAAATATGACGATCAATGATGTTTCTTAGCTCGGTCTTAGTAAGACAGCTGTGGGCAAACATCAAAATATCATCGCGATCAAATTTTAATGTTATAAAAGCATTATCATTAAGTTTATTTTTTTCTGCTGCTGTTAGTAATATCCTATCATTTTCGCCCTGCATTACAATAATGTCAACAGAATAAGCACTACATCCCGACAGACATTTTCTAACTGCCTCAGCCAGTTCCCTATAATTTAATATATTAACTTTTTGATGATATTTTACTTCGGGAGATTTTGTTTCGCTGGTCATTATTATTATAAATTAGATAAAAGTATATTATAATATGGATTTAATGAAACGACTTGCTGATATATACGCGGAAGATGCAATCGCAAGTGATACAATCTTTAACGACAAAGTCGCCAACAACAAAGTCGCAGACGATATTACAGCAAGTTATACAATCACTAACGATATAATAGACAAATCTGATGGTTATAGCGAAGATGATATTTTGTACAACAACGAATCTGATGATGAAGTAGTTGCTGTCGTTGACAGAAAAAATTACAGCAGACCGACAACTGGACGATATAATGTTAAATATCATATCGCTAAAAAAATAATAAAATCTAATTTTACTGTTGCCGAACAACAAATATTTTGGCAGCTTATCAAACCGTTTTTAAATCTAAAAATAACTGGCCAGCAAAGGATCCTAAAATACGATTTTATTTTTGCCAAAATATTCAATTTAATGCCAGTTGATGATGCAAGAAAATTACATTCAATTTCGTTATGTAAAACTATCAAATGTAAATCTGTACTTGTAAGACATGAACAAATTTATTATAATATTATTAGATGGCAGTCGATGAAATCGACTTAGTTGGTACCCAGCTATTAAATTTATCGCTATATCCTCTCAAATTAACTAAACTTTTATCACCGCGTTTTTGGAAAACTTTTACAATAACAAATACATCTTGAGAAGTTTTCTGAAGTTCCTGCTCGTAAAAACTGCCAGTTATGGGTTCTCCAGCCAGATCTTTTAGCGAATAAGTCACTGGTATTGTTAAAAGTACTTTATCAACAACAAATACTTCTTCGCTCCAGTTTAGGGTAAATCCTTTTTCGAACACCCTTTTCACTAACGAAATTCTAACTTTATCACCAACTTTAAATTTATGTCTGCGGTACATGTTTTCGTTCGCTAATATTGGATTTTTAATTGCGTCATTTGGTGACATTTTGGTGGTTCGATGTTTCTTGTTATTATATTCGTCAACAATGTTTTGTAAATTGACAATATATTTACTCGTATTTTTAGCTGTCAAATATTTGTGTATTTTTTCGTTTAGCGTGCGATTAAATCGCTCGACGACAACGCTTTTACCCTCGTTCCCTGTAACATATTTTTTGATATTATTTTGGAGCAAAAACTGCTCGAACTTTTTATTAAAAATTCTGCTCCGTGATCGGTCCAGATTCTATTTGGTTTTCTTTCTGTACTAACGATAACCTGTTTTAACGCATCAGTGATTGACGTTCCTGTCTTATCTGAAACTGGAACACTAAAAGCATATTTGCTAAAAATATCTATGACATTAAACAAGTATTTCTTATTATAGTTAAATTCGGCTAGATTTGAGACATCTACTAAATCTATTGCCCAGATGTCATCAACGGCATTTGCGACAACTTTACGTCGCGTAAACTTTTATTTTTAGGTTTGTGTAATTCAGCTGCAAGATCATCATACAATTCTTCACCGAGTCCCAATTTATATTTTGCTCCAATAAAACCCTACACCAGCCTTCTATCAAAACGTTCTCGCATATTTATCGGTTTCATATCACGAAGTTCGTCTAACATTATTTTTTCGCAGCCGTGCTTATCTTGCTCGTTGTCCCGGTAGCAGATATCATGGCGCATTACTATTGCATCAACTTGATTGTAAGGCTATTGTCCTGGTAATGGATTATCGTTTTCGTCAAGTTGTTCATCAAGAGGATTATAAGGTCCAGTATATTTATGGCCTGGTAGTGTCCAGCCTCCTTTTGGTTTCGGCAATTTGCCAATTACTTTATGTATGTCTATACCTGTTACTATTATTTCTCTGTTGTTGCATTGTTGACAGTATGTGACAATTTTATTTTGCTCAAAACAGAGATCTCTGTCAGAATCGCACTTGCATATCATAATATTAAAATAACTTTTATAATAATAACTTTCAGTCGTCTACTAAAATAACGTCCCTGACATCGTCAGGGCAACCAGCTCCCAACGATTTCCTCGAAAACATACTTTTTCTTTTTCCGCAGACTGCACAAATACTTTTTAACATCGTCCTGTTGTTCTTTGTTTTTTCTGTTGTTTCATTGATATTTTCTGTTTTAGTTTTACATTTTGAGAGAATATGTTGACATTATATACACAAGTTTAGATAAAATTAATTGCAAGCTTCAGATAGATTTACAAAAATTAATTGCAATCTCATCATTAGCGTGAGAAGGATGCTTGTCAGACTGTAAAATAAATTTTAAAAAATTAAATTTAGGCTGGGACATTTGTTTAATGAACATTATACAATAATATCCACAAGCAGAAGTTCCAATAGGCTGAATTTGATTAGATGAATAATATATTATTTTATATTTTTTGTTTATATATTTTTTTATTGCGTCGCTCGGAGGAAGTCCAAACGAGTCAAAATAATTGTTATCATAAACTGCTACCCAATGTGTACCAGATCCGTCGTTGAAATCTTGTATATTTATCACATGAACCCAGCGATTTTATCGCCGCAAGTTCATCTTTAGAATAAACTCCGTGAAATCCGGGAACCGAGCCTAACTTATCAAGTATATCAAAGTTACTTAACGGGGAGGCCGTGTTCCCGGCAATGTTAGTCCCCGGCCGATTCCCAGCAGATTTGGCAGTAGACTTCCCGCTAGTCCCGCTAAAAGTGGAGCTATTGGAATAAATCCGCCTTTGGTTGTTCTTCGACGTCGCGGTGTCTTTTTTTTGGTTGTTGTTTTTCTTCGTCGTGGCATTATATTTATCTTTAGACAAAAATTAAACTGAAAGTTTCTTTATACCATGACCTTCAACTGCTTTTTTCGTTGCGCCAGATATTGCTCCAGACGCGGCTGCTAGTCCTAATGTACCTAACACCGGCAAAATTTTAGGTAATAACGTTCTGGCTATTACTGATAATGCCGGACCAAAGAAACCACCTTGTTTTGCCATCGTTGTTATTTGTGCAGCACTTAAATTTAAAACAAGAAGTTTGCCGCGATCATACCTGTTTACTTGTTTTTTAGTTAACATAAATTTTGTTAAAATACCCTTGGAAATGTCAGGGTTGATTTTAAATTATACCTGCCTCTGCTTTGCAACAGCAGCTGCTAATTTTTTAACTTGACCATCAGTCAAATATATTTCTTTTACAATATATTTTGTCATCTTATATTAAAGTTACAGATTAAACTTGCAAAATTACTAGTAATTTTTAAACTTGTACGGTCATTTTGCCTCCAACAGAATCAATCGTAATAAATCTGTCGCTGATCACCAACGCGTACACGTACAACTGCGCTACTGGAACTGCTCCTAATGTCCAAGCAATTTCAATATCAGCTGTCGAATCAACTGCTCGCTTGCTATGTTTACTAACATCAAAATAAAATATTGGATAAAGTGTACGAAATTCCTCTACTGATATCTGAGATCCATCTTCAACATTCTGATATTTTTGCACTGCGTCGAGCAGATACATATACGGCCGAGATACGTTTTTATTAGTGTCATCTGCAAAATTACATTCTATCGCTCGTTCTGGATATTGCTTTGAATGTAGTCTAGCATATATTCGTCTAACATCAGCGTTATCAAATATTGCATTATTTTGTTGTTGGTTACCACGTCGCGCTTGCCGTTGAAATACAACAAATAATTGCCTCGGCAGTTGTTCGCTTGATGTTGTTGTAACTCGCCATGTGTAGTCGGTAGTATTTAGAACTGCTGTTTGATATATTTTATGTTGCTGAAAATAAATTCTGTTTGTATGTTTTTCAAGTATATCATTTAATTCTGACATTTTAGTGATTGACGGTGATATTCGTGGCATCTACAGCGCAAGTTTATTTATGATAAACTGTACATCAGCGCCGCCTGACCTAAACAGGCAGTCGTTTTGTTCCGCCTGATCTAAAATAAGTGTATGTTTAACTCCACAAAATACTTTATCGTAATCGCGACAAAAGCCAAATATTGTACTTAATGGCAGCATCATTGTAATTTGACGTGATCCTTCTGCAAGTGTCTTTCTTCTGGTATAACATACATTGTAACATATATTTCTTCTGTTATGAGCAATTATGTTATTAGCATGTTCTAACATTACAGTGCCGTCTGCAGCTGCATCTACTTGATTTACGCCAGGATTATTACAAGCAGCATTAAGTGAAAGTCTTGTAGCGTCTGCGTTAGCGTCTGCAGCTGGTGCGGCTATACCTATCGAAGCAGTATTAGCAATAAGAAAATTTCTTACATTTGCAGCATTTGCAGAGGCATCAGCTCCAGCAGCTATAATAGGTGTTAATCCTGATAAAATTTCAACTGATGCAACAACACCTGCACCACCACGTCCAGTATCTTTAAACCACATCATGTTAGTTGCAGTTGATCTTGAATAATCGTCGGAAAACGAAATAATATTTAAGATTGTACTTGCAACTTGTAAGTGACTTGAAATATCCTCAACAGTTTGATTGGCCAGCTGATATCGAGCACTTTTAAATAAGTACCAGCCATTATTTATAAGAGCTACTTCTGTTCCAGCTGCAATTGCAACAGGTGGATTAGCTACTGTCATAATCTGTCCACGAACTTCTAATATTGCTTTGTGTGGCAGGAGAAATACATCTTCGTCTCGAGTATTAAATGTTCTAATACCAGCTTTATTTGCTTCATTAGAATTTTCATCGAGATACTCAACATACTCAAATTCTGTTACAGTGTCATCGATGTCATAAGTTTCTGCTAAATCGAGATAATTTTTAACAGACAATTTTTTATTTATTAGATTATATAAAATTTATTGCGGCGCTGTTACTTTAGATATTAATTTTTGTATAATCTGCTCGCCCTTTGGTGATAAAAGTTTTTTTTTGTTGTTGTTATCATAGCACGTTGAGTTTTTTTGTTGGAGCGATTTCTGATATAACTTGTTTTATCTCAGATGAAGACGGTGCGCCCCTCACCTTATCAGCTATTTTGTGTCCCACCGCAGTTCCAGCGGCAGATGCGGCTCCAGTTGCAAAAGCTTTTGATGCGTCAAGTGCAATTGGTGCAACTTTACGCGCTATTCCCGGAACATTTTCAATAATAGTAAATATATTTCCCAAACATCCACCAACCATTTTTCTTCTATAAAATTTTTTTTTGTTTCAGTATATCAAGGGGTTGTATAAAAAATCAATCACGAAGTGATTGTACGTAGGTGTAAATAGTAAGTAACAAACTCGTTATTCAGATCCAGCTGTCGTCCAGATTGATCCATCAATTGCATTGTTATACTAGCTATTTGATTTTCAACATTTAACGGATAATAAATAACTTGCCGTGGACTAATTTGCATGATCGATCCTGGTGGAACTTCTGGCGAAAAACTATATATTGTTTGTCCTTTACTACCCTGGGCTGAGTAAGATCCAGAAGCAATAGAGCAATTTATTAATATTGTGTTTACATCAGTTATATTTACCGGCAGTTCACCGTCATATGTAATGGCTGGTCCTACAGATACATAATTTTCATGATAAAATCCTATCAACGAAACAATACTTGTTGGTGATATAAAATTACCACAAGGAATCTTAAATGTTTTCCATTGCGGGTTTCTTATTACATCTGGAGCAAATGTAAATTCATCGTTTACTCCAGTTTTCACGTAAGCCATGGAATGTCAGCACGTGCAGGAAATTAGTCCAATTTAATACTGTTTTTCAGTATCAAGTTGTATTGACGGAATATAATTTACTGAAAAATTTGCGCTATCTTTAGCGGCTGTGCTAGAGTCTAGTAATAATGTTGTTGACATTGCTATTTACTATATTTTTACAAAATTAAATCACCGCGATTTATGTTAAGTCGCGGTGTAAAATTTTGTACTCGTCAGATGTTAATAAATTTTCCGATCTTAAATGATCAAGTATGTCAATAATTTCATTATCAATTTCAGCACCAACATTTCCAGCTTCTTTTGATGATATCAACAGCATTAATCTGCCTATCATTTCAGATACTGATGTAAATATTTTTACACCAGTTCCTGTTTTTTCTTTTTCAGCTGTCTTTAACCTTTTATCAAGTTCATCATAATTATCAACCAACCGACTTAATTCAGTTTGTCTTTCAATAGGATCTTTTATGTCCTTTGAGACAACTTTATCAGCTTTCATACGTATTTCATCTATTTCTTTTGCCTCACTACTCAAACCGCTAGCGTGATGACTACGATATCTGTTATCTTTTATATTACGAATAGCTTTGATATAAAGATCAGCGATAATCCAGCGTCGGTATTGTCTGGCACTGCTGCGGTAGTTTTCATTTTCCAGTTTTACATCGTCTAAATGTTTCTTACTTTCTTCTTTTATTTTTTTCTAGCTCTTTGATTTTTTCTTCAGCGTTGTAATCAGTTTTTTTAATATCTCGTACTCTCACATTTTTAAAATCGTATTTTTCGTTAAACGATTCATACTCGTAATTTCTTATTTCGTCATTTATACTCTCTAGAGCATCTTTAAAATTTTGCTCTTCTTGGATATCTAGTCCATGTTCTTTTCTAAATGCTTCTTTTTTAGCTTTTTCTTCCTCATGCATCTCCTCCAAAATTATTTCAGCTTTACTTTTTTTCGTCATCTCGTCTAACATTCTTCCAATCGGACCAACTGATACTCTTTCTGATAATCTTCGTTCAAATTCTAGTGGATTATTCAACAGCCGAATTAGTTCAGCTTGTCTAGCAACAGAATCAGCAATATCTCTTACTAGGTCTCTAGCCAATCTTAATCTGTCTTCATCAGATTTTCTAATAATTTTTACAGCAGATGCTTCTTGCTGTTCTTTAACTAGCCCAAGTAAACCTTTTTCCAGTAATTTTTTAGATTCTCTTCTGATAGTGGTTTAGTTTCAGGTTGTTTTCCAAGTAGTGCTTCAGTAACTGGTTTGAGAGCTATAGTTGCTGCTTCTGCGGCAGTTATTTGTCCACGTCGTGCTTGCTGTACTTTTTGCTTAATAGTGGGGTTGAGATTGAGCAAGTTTTTTTAGATCTTCTATATGTTTTCTATATTTTGCTCGTTTGTCCATTTTATTATATATAAATTTTATAAAATTAAGACTATGGAAAACAAAAACTTACTGCAAGTAACTATCAATACAGCATCTAAACATTTTAGTTGGATCATGTGTAAGTTTATCAAATAAGAAAAAGTTATATTTATCTTTTGTAGTTTTAGGATATAATTCGATAAATTTATCTTTTGTCACATCACCGCATTGCTCGTTTGCAATATTTCTAACGTCAACATTGTCCAGTCCTGGAAATAATATAAAACAACCAGTATTTCGTCTAATAAATCTGTCAACATTATAAAAACCTTGAGCTAAATAACAGAATTACATTTTTTATTTCGCGACAGTGAAAAATACGATCTTATTTTGTTCAGTTCTACATTATTTAGCGGAATATCGTCAAAAACTACTATCTTATGTTCATCTGAATCAAGTTGATTAACTGGAACAAGATCTTCTGGTTGTTTGATAATAACAAAAATCTTCGCCAGCATGAAGATCATCACGAAGTTTGTTATTATATTCGCTTAGCAGCTCGTACTTATCTTGTTGTGGATTAATTGTGTAAATATAAACTCGATCGTAATTAAAATTATTGCCTAACAGTAAATTCATTAGCAAATTTGTTTTTCCCGATCCAGTTCGCCCAACAATAAGATAATGACAATCTGGAACTTCTTTGTTATGTTTATGTTTCACCAACCGCTCTGTATCAAAGTTTAATATCGACGATTTTGCCATTGTTTGTTATACAATTTTATGTTATATTAAACTGATTAATGTTGACAGTTTTATGTAGGACAATAAATAATGAGCTACTATACAAAATTTGGAACATTAATAGACAATTCAACGTTAAAAACTGCGGTAAGTACAACAATAACAAGCGGCAGTATTGATTTATCGGTTTACCTGAAAAAAATCTGGCGACACAATGACAGGAAACCTGTTTATGTCAAATCAACGAGTACTAGGTTTAGAAACAAATTATCCGCCAATAAATGTTGTTGATACACAAGCTGTTAGTTATGCACAACTAAAATCCGTCGATAATAATAAACTATCATTGACAGGAGGAACTTTAGATATGTCAGGAAAAAAAATAAATAAATTTGGAGACCAGGCATCCACCAGCAAACTTAAATTTTACACAAGCGGTAAGTTATGCACATTTGAGGTATGTGGATGATAATAAACTTGATAAAATCGGTGGAACGGTTATAGGTAATATCAACATGTCAGGAAAAGAAAAATAATAAATTTGGAGACTGCATATCCGCCAGAAAACTTGAATCAAACACAAGCTGTAAGTTATGCACAACTAAAATCTGTTGACGATAATAAACTTAACAAAGCCGGCGATACAATGACAGGTAACCTTAACAATGAGCAATAATTCAAAAATAACTGAACTACCAACAACCTCACCACAAGCTGATGATGATGCCATCAGTTATGCTCAGTTGAAAGAAGAACTTACCCCATATTTTAAAAATCTGGTGGACCAGTGACAGGCAACATAAACATGAGAGACAAAAAAATAGCTACTACATATGTTCCAGTTAACTCTAATGATCTGACAAATAAAGCGCATGTTGATAGTGTATCTGGTGGTGGTGCAAAACGAACTAAGAACAATGTTGGATATATTCCAATACTTTATAAAGCAATTGACAACCGAGTCGGGTTTGAGGTAAGCTCATCAGCATATTATCCTGAAAATTATCCTTATTACGCTTTCTCTGATAGACATGAGTGGACGACCAACGGAGAAGTTGAAAATTTTTGGATCAAAATTAAATGTCCTACTGCAGTTGCTATTTGGCAATTTCATTTGCGCGGTCGATTAAACTCTAGTGTTGGTCGAATTTATAATTGGCGATTGGAAGGATCAAATAATGATATCGACTGGACAACATTGTATAGCACAACAGACACTTACATTTTAACAACACAATATTTTACGATTCTGACAGAAAACACTGTTAACAAATACTTATATTTTCGAGTTAATGTTTTAGCTGCTGAACATCCATTTCCAGGACTGACAGCATTTCAAATATATACACTCGACGAACAAATTTAATCTAATGCTATAAAATAATGTCAGAACCACGAATTATAACCATTGCAAGAGAATTTTATGATAATATTTTAAACCCTGATAAAGATGTTGGAGCTGTTAGTGTAACAGCAAAAACAATACAAGATCTAAAAAATTCTAGCATAGAATCATTACACAATACACCATTGCCATATTATGTTACTAATTTTATTCGCGTTATGTATATGCGAGGACCACAACTGAAAAAAGCAATAGAAAACTTTGATATTATAAGCAGATACTGTCATCCTGATGATTGTCTAGAAGAACAGAAACAAGTTGAAATTATATTTAAATAAATATTGCTTGAGTTTAGTCCGCTTAACATAGAATTGATAATTTCAGCAGGCCTGTTACAAGCACGAGTTTATAGTGGAAGAACACTGGAAGAAAGACGAATAAACGAAAATCATACTCGTCTTGACAAACTAGTGGAAAATAAAAAAAATGAGGATAAAAAGAAACAGAAAGGTATATGATAGTTTTACAAAACGAGGTATATTTAAATATCTCGGTATGTACTACCATGACAAAGAAACCTTGGTTAAAATCGTTACTATGACGTCAGACGCAGAGTTAATTATTAAAGTGTACGCAAACGCAATTTTACCAATGATACGTAAAAAAGACCCAGACTTTGATCCGATTATTGTTAACAAGTCTCTAAAGATAATCAAAACTTTAGATGATGAAATTAGTAATTTTAGTGATGATGAGCGAGAAAAGTTTTTTGAAGAAGTCGATCAAACAAAGTTGGAAGTAAAGTTTGATTCTTATTATGATATAAGTGAAGAAGACGATGTTCCATTACCATCAATCCAGTACTCTAGACAATTGTCACTACGAACTTATTACAAAGAAATTAAAACAATACTCACAAAACCATATGAGAAAGTAATGTTAAAAGTAGCTTCTGCTATTGGTCTTCTCACAATTGAACTAGATGAGCTTAAGAAATTAATGCTAGCAAATTTCGTAGTCGCATATGCAATTATCAGACAACATCTTGTTCTCAAAAATTACACGTTAGATCAGCTGAGTTTAGTTTTAGGGTATATTGATGAAACAGAAATCGATTACAGTAATTTTGTGAATAAAACAGATTTGTACGAGAGTGAAGTAGGAAATAGTTTTGATTCATACGCTTGGTTAAAGAAACAATATGTACTAACAGATAAACGATATGATGATACTTCGTCAGATGTTTATGATAAATACAGAGAGTTTTTAGCTGATCCTAAAAATAATAAATTCCGCGAGTTTCTCGATTCGATTGTTGGTGCTATAACTTTTGTCTTTGTATAAAATATTGTATAATGAAAAATCAAATCATCGATGTCAATCACATATCAGAAGAAATTCCAAAACAAGATGTTGAAGCATTAGTACAATATTATAAATTTTATCATAAAAACCTTCGGTGTGTAAAAGAATGTTATAAATGCTACAGTAGAATACTTCGAGCAATATCATATTTGCCACTGCTAATGACTAGCTCTGGTTTAATTTCAAGTGGAGCATCATTAAATCCGTTTTTGTTAATAATATCAGGCGTTGGTGTTTCTCTTGCAACAGCGTGTTAAAAAAATTGAACCTCGACTTGTGACTAAAAAAAATGCCTGCAAAACAGCAAGTATCACTTATAAAAAATTACTTGATCAGATACGATCTTACTTGCAAGGTGTAAAATATGATATGGACGATATAATACGCGAGTTTCGTATTATTGACAGTATGTTAACAGATATTCTACCAATGAGAGTCAGCAGGTATGAAAAAGATTATCAAAAAAGTATGTTAATAATAGAGTATGAAATTTTGTCTAAACTTTAGAAATAATGTTTCACTTACCTTCTTACTCCAGCGAATAAATCCTACGCGTAACTCGTATTTGTTTGAAGGGGGTAGAGGTCCTGGGCTAGAAATCTCCTGGCTAAAACTGTAAGTCTTGTTGGGATAGGGATTGGTGGGTCTCCGAGATGGTAATTTGTATTTGTTTGGAGGGTGGGTAGAGGTCCTGGGGTTAGAAGTCTCCTTTTCCTCTACTACTACATCAACACAAACTGGTTATAGAGAACGTCATCGCCTTCCATAGTGCACATTCCCTAGACGGAAGAAATGTCAGATCTTTATGAAAAGTGTTATGCAAGTCATCTCAAACCTCCGTATCTGTTACTGAACTCATTTCTTCGATTGTACTTGAATAGCAAGATATAAAGAAAATGCAGATGTTTCGCGCACCGTTCACTCTCTCCCTTTCTTGATCGTTATAGATACACAAGAATAACGTGTTCGACATTGTTACTGAGAGAAATTTGCTCTTTCATCACGACAAAGATGACACATAACAGAATGTAAAATACGTTTTAATAATTATTCATTTTTGTAATTCTTAACAAGGACTGTAAGTGTGTTTGTTTTCGCAGTGATCTTATTATCGGGCTGTAAACATTTTTGCGAGAATTTTGCCCAGCGCAAACATATATCCATATCTAAAGTCTTTTTCGGAACATTTTGGGTTCGCAAATTTGTGTTTAAAAGAAAAGCTTCTATGGGCACGATTGCGCCATAAAACAATATTTGCAGTATTTGTTGAATTTGTTGAAAGAGAACCGTCGTTAATGGAAGTGAAACAGTCGCAGTGGAAATTTGGCTTTGGTTTTTTACTTGGTGCAATTATTATGGAAGCTACAGTAATTTAATTAAAAGTGACATAACTATCAGAAGCCAAAAACGTCTTTCATTATAAAAATCTTGAGCCTGAGGAGCTTCGGTGAGGTTGACCACGTAATTCTTTCAAAATCACTGAACATTTTTATAAACCTCGATAATCACAAACTGTTTTGTTTCTCAAAGCAATAGTAATACCAACTGTTGACTCTATATGCAGGAATATGAAAGTCTTATACCAAAAATAAACAATTATCCGGGCTGATATTAGTAGATGTGAATACTTTTTGGTCCGCCATTTTCTTCTACTCCTCTTCACGCTATCAAAGGTTCCCAACATACGATGAAAGGATCATGAAAGTATGATGAAAATAACTTTCACATAGTGTCTCGAACATGTTTGTAGAATCGGTTCTGACGGTGCTGTCCCCACAATAAATGATGGAAAACCCGCCATTCGTAGAAAGGTGTGATTCTGGCAGGGATGTTACCCCAAAATGTGGCAGTATATTGCACACACAGCAATGACTATTATCACTGTATAAAGTGCAATTAAAATTTAAAAAATTGAAATCTGTTAAAAGGATTGGTGGGTTGAGTATAAACTGTATCAGGAAGAAATACACCTAAAAGACGATTTCCTTCACAACCAACTAAATCGTTTGTAAACGCTATTAAACGATAGCTCCTTTGCAAGCACCATCAATATAATTCTTAAAGTACTAGCTATTGCTTGAGTTAACGTACGATTTTACTTGGGGGTTATTTAGACGTGTTATCAGCATCAACTTGCTCTCAGGGCATATCAGGTTTTATCTGTTGTGACAGTTAGCACGAGCATTAATATCAGCATTAGGGTCATCTGATACTGGAAACTATCAAAAATAACTTTTATGTTGTTTAACATTTCACGGCTAGTTCAATTTGGACCAGTTGTACTCTCTTGAAATAATCACACATAATACATTATTTAAAGTTCCCTGTCTTTAGCCCTTCTTAAAATCAGCAACAGTGTTTTAAAACAGCCAATTATTTGATTTGGCTTTGTACTGTAAGCAACACTGGATTGTATTTTCGGTTTTCCATGAAGTCCATAAAAGTCCAGAAAGTTGCAAGACAATAACTTGGTGTTTGTTTCCTTAAAACAAACTTGTTACAATATGCAATAAAAGTACTGGTGGTGCAGAGGCTTGTAAAAAGTGCCTTCCAGTGTGGATTACCCAGACAGGTATTTAACTTGATGATACCGGCACTTTATATTCAGCATTTGTTTGTTTAAGAAAAGACATCTAAATTTACACGTGTAATTGGTGATGTGTTGGGTACTAAATCAGTCCAGCTAGGGTCGGCTGCCTCCTTTTTTCCTAGGGAAAGCCCCTTACCTCCTATTTCCTCAGAAAGAAATTAGAGCGCTGAAATATTCCGTTTAAAATCACCCATTCAACGAACCAACCAATCAAACTGCTGATATTGAGTAATGAAGTTAGGACACCTTGTCCAGAATTTGTGTGACGTCATTGAAAACTACGCCAACTATATGTTATAGTAGACTATACTTATGCAGTGGTTATTTCAATGCAAATAACAGTAATTATGTGCCGCGTACAGTCAAAACTAGCAAGCAAATATGGAAAGATTACTTTTTTATGTTTCTTAAAGGCGCAGAAAATATGGATATACCGATTATGCTGCTTTGGAATTGACTGGAAAGTACCACCAAGAGCTTGGACTACTCTCAATTTCCTTCGAAGCGTACTGAAGGCGATCAGGTTATTATGTATTTGTCTGAACACTGCGTTGAGATTCAGACAACAACTGCAACCCGTCTTAATTTACGATATCATAGTGGGGAAATAAGCAAATAAAGAAAAGGGAACAAAAAAGTCGCGCCGATCCATGCGAATAAATAATTTAAAATGAAAAACCTAGTACCTAGTGTTTTACTTTTGTTTTGCCAAATGATTAAGGAGAGTTTTAAATGTGTCGGCAATAATGCAGAACAAGGCGAAACATTTTTGAAAGAAGTGGATCATGTTAGCCGATATTTAAAGTGTTCCCCCCACCGACCCCTTTTTACTGTCTCCTTTTTCAGCAAAGAAATAAGTTGTTTGATCATTTAATTTACCTTTGTAGCCAGCAAAGATATGGTAAACATATTTTCAACGCTGAGACTGTATACATGTTGACTATATGCGGTAGCGTTAGTGATTCCCATTTATTGTAGCTATTAATGACAAATACCATGTATGTTGGCTACATTCGGTAACGTTTGTGATTCCATTTATTGTAGCAATCAATGGCTAAATAGTCATTGAATTTCTTGAAATTCCCCAAAATTGTTCTTAATGTTGTAATATTTCGAGAATCTCTATTCTAGCATGTTAATCGTTGCACAGCTACATCATTACCGCATATTTATCAAGTGGAGGTTATGCATGCTCCAACTTGATGGGGGTTAACACTTTTATACTAATGACTTGCGGATATACACTATATAATTTAATAGAAACAACAAATTTGAAGCTAATAAATGTTGAATATTCAAAACTAACCTCGGTGGTTCTTTCCGCGGATTTCCCGGTTTCTTCCTCCACCATTAATACTGGCCGCCATGTATAGCCTATCGTGTGCTGAAAAATGGCGTTCAAAACTAACCTTAGACGAAACCCTCCAATTCTCACTTTTACATTGTACCTATTTACCTAATGTGCATGTAATTTTTGTAGGATGGTTTCCTTTATAAACAATTCACGAGTTTGCAATATTCTAACCCAGTTATTAAAATAAATTTAAAATGGTGATAAAGAAGATGCAAATGAGTTGTAAACTACTTACATTTATGAATGAAATATTTTTTGACATTTTTATAGGCAAGTGGGTAATAATTTAATATTGAATTTATGAAACAATATTAATAATGTCCATTATGTGCGAGCCAGTTGTTGGATGTTCATGTGATGGATGATTACTGGCTACAGAAAATCTAGATTTACTGTAATGTATTTGTGACAGGATTTTTGCATTATTAGACTGGAACAGTAGACAGAGACATAGACAAATTTTAATTACAGTTTTAATCAGTTTTATTTGTAACGAGCATCTATGGGGGTAATACCGCCATATTCAGACAGCTGTGACCTTTTCCACTGATTCTCTCCGAAAAATCGAATCAAAATTTTGATGGTAATAGTAAAAAATGGTTCCAGAAGGCAAGTTAAGGAAAATTACCATGGTCGCAGCCAATCGGTAAAAAGAATTCCATGGGCTTATCATAGAGCTATTTCAGGAAGGGTCAAGATATTTATGTTCATCATCATTAAAACAACATAAGAACGCACAACCTGGAGAGTCTTCACCCTCACCCTATATATTGGCGTAAAAGTGATTATTTATAAGTACAGTAACTGATAATAAACTAGATAAACAGTAATCTGTAGTTTCCACAAATGAGAATATTACTTGTTATTGGAAACAAACGATGAATAAACGTGTCTTTTGTAAATTTCAAGTCTTGGATGATTTTTAACATTTACACTCCTCATTTTACTTACATAAGATATTGGTTGAGAAAAATACCTTTGAAAACAATGTGTGGAATGGCAGTTTTGTATTTCATCTTTTAATTATTGATATGTTCAAGTTACTATCTAATGTTCCATGGTTGACCGTCTCTCAACTCTGACAAGTCACTATCTAATCTTCAGTGTTTGTCTGTCCCTCACCTCAAACAGACCAGTTCTCAATAATGCATTGCCTGACCCGAATGATGATCCAGATCTTTAGGAAAACATAAATTGCAACTTCAGAGCAAACAAGACTTTCTTTAGGTCAATCTCTATATTATGGCGCATGTTCATAAACACAATCGAGTCTATATCAATAGGGTCCTGAGTGTTATAAGACTCTTGCCTCTGAAGGTCGCTCAGAACTTACCTCTGGCCACGTGGGTTCAGTCTCGGCTCGGCCAATGTGGGTAGGCGAGGAAATTTACTAACAGCTTCCTGTCAGTCGATGGTTCTTCCCGAGGTCTTCTCGGGTTCTTCCGCCACCAAATATACTGAGTGCCATGTACAGCAAGAATATCATGTACTGAAAACCCCACAAACCTAAGTCAAAACTTATCCATAAGAAACGGGGAAGTAAATGGACCGAGGTGAACGAACCAAAGGTTCAAGCTGATATTTACGATTTCAATGTACACTTAGTATAGAAAATATAACGGACAAACTTTATATTTTTGTTTAACATATTTTCATTATCTGTACCACACAAAATGTATTATTACAGGTGCTTAGTATATAAATTATTACAGAAGTTTAGTATGCTGATCATTAAATAGTATGTCAATCATGATAGATGTTAGTGTGTTTTGTATGATAATCATAACAGGTGTTTTAATATACCAAACATTAAGTGTTTAGTATACTGATTACTACATGTGTTTGGTATGTTTTGTATGCCAAGCATTACATATGCTTATTATGCCAATCATTACAGGTGTTTAGTATGTCAATCACTACGAGTATTTACTATGCTTTTGTATGTCAGTCATTACATTGTCTTTAGTAAGCTAGTCATTTCAGGTGTTCAGTCGGCCAGCCATAACCGTCTCAGTCATTACAAGTGTATTTTAGACCTATCATTACAGGTGTTTAGTATGACTTTTATGCAGATCATTAGACGTATTTAGTATGACAAAATTTATGTGTTCAGTGTGCCAGTCATTACAGGTGATTGGTATGTCAGTTAGTATGGGTGATTAGTATGCCAGTCATTACAGGTGATTATTATGTCAGTTAGTACGCGTGCTCAGTATATTTCGCATGCGAATAATTGGGTGTATTTTGTATGCCGGTTATTATAAGAGATCAGTGTGGTGTTTATTGTGCTAAGCATTTCAGGTGTTTATCATGCCAGTCATTACAAGTATTTAGTATTTCAGCGATTACAGGTGTGTAACATGGTGTTGTATATGCCCATCATTACAGGTGTTTAGTATACCAATCGTCACAGGTGCTCAGTGTACCAATTATTATAGGTGTTTATGACAATAATCATTACAGGTGTTTGTTATGGCATTGTATATCCCCATCCTTACATATGCTTAGCATAAAAAATCATTACAGGTGTTCAGCGTGCCATTCATTATAAGCGTTTAGTATGGTGTTTTGTATGCAGTTATTTAGTGTGCCAGTCATTATTTGTGTTTCTGATACCATTCATCACAGGTATAAACTGTTCTGTAAAGATGGGTTGCATTCCCCAAAAGCTATAATAAAAAAACCCCCCACGTTTCTGTTGATTCTATCCTATATCTGCATAAGAAGAGACACTTTATAAGTAAAGACCCATCAATTGCAATTATTCAATCAAATATCCACGATGCTCATATGTTTAATCACTTGCAACTGAAGATAGCATAGAGAATGCACAGTTTGAAAGCATATTCCTTCTGGCTGTTCCAGACGATGAATTAATTCTATTAAAGTTCTGCCCGATGATATATCTTTTTCTGAGGATAATTAGCAAATAAGGAAATTTCTCAATTCTGTTTAACCTTGCTGAACTATATAATAGTATGCTAAAACTAACCAAGAATGCAAGTCTTTAGATAATTGCAAAAGCCGATTAATCATGTCTAACAACATTTTGCTTGGAGGCAGAGCGGAGTCAGTGTTTGTAATTTGATAAGATAAAACATTGTCTAGCCGTTACATTATGCATATTCTATATGACTCGTATTCAGCAAACTTATGGTTTCACCATAAAATAGTTTCAATAAAAGCGATCTTTAAAAGCATATCTTCAAATGATGCGGTTACTTTTCGAACAAATATTAAAATCATTATTGGAATGTTTCTACAAAGTATTTAAATTTTAAAATCAATATCTGCTTAAAATGGAAAGATCGACGCTTAAACACAACACTGTAAGAAATAAGTTTGCAAAATCCACAGTTTTGCAAAATTGTTGTTATGATAAGACTAAAATTTTCACAACTATAGTAATTCATTATGTAATGCATTTAAAGGAATAACCATCAAACTTGCTTTCCATATACAGCATTCCTTTGTGTCCATGTTCACTTAGGCGTATTCGTGCCACCGATGGAAACCATATTCGCACGTCCAGCACAAATCATGTAGATTTTTTATATTACTGCTTTGATTTTTTGGGAAGAAATTTTATGTTTGGTCCTGCAAAAAGTGGCGCATTATGGAATTTATTTATTTTTCCATATGATTAATTGCAATTATAAGTTCGGTACTTCTAACATGTGTACATTATGTAACACAATTTCGTGATATTACAGTGTCTAAGTTGAAAGGTTCCACCCTTACAATTAACATAAAATCTGCTTTATAAACTTATATTTTCAGGTTAAGGTTTGCTGATGTGCAGTCCAAGCTAGTGTATTGTCGTCAGCGCCATACCCTGCTGCCATCTGTAATATTAACACATTTATTCAAACTGGGAGCTGGAAGCAAGCCAGTGTAAATACATGTATTTCATCTCTTAAATCGTTTGTTTGATAATATCAAAAAAAACGTGCCCGGGTGGATGGGGGAGGGGGAGAGTAAACCAACTTCTGATAAGACAGTAAGTATTACAGTATACAATTCCAACATAAAAAGCAAGATAAAAATAGCATCAGCATTTATGAACATCAACTTTACTATTTGTTGACTGGAAAAACCTTCAAATTATATCCTGTGTGGTCTGTAATTATATAAACCTTAGAAATCAGTAAAATTTAGATGTATCATTCATTTCTAAAGTGGAATAATTCAGAAATTGCGATTTTAGATCTTTTGTTATTTAGCACCGCCATAGCCATATTCATCGGCTAGAATGACGTGCAGGGACAGGACCTCTAAGCTAGAATATATATATATATATATATTTGTAAGAGATTGACTAAAAAAACTTCAACACCCTAATGGAGCTGCATATGCGTCTGACAAATGAATTTTACTTGTATACTGGTAAACATCTTTTTAGATTTCATTCTCATACCTTTGATCCATATTTCACGAAACTTTAATAGAGCTCGATAAATACGCGAAATACACAAAATAAAAGTAGAAAATAACAGTTTAAACTTCCGGACACAATATATTTCTTTCTGTTCGAAATATATGTAGAAAATATTAGAATTGAAACAAATAATCATTCTACAATACGGTCTATATTAATTTCTTGTAGTTAGTGTCTGATGACTATCTTGAAATTTTCATTTTTAATCCAATCATTCCGAACAAGAACGCTTTGTGGAATTACTGAAACAGGTATTTTAGGGGGAAAATATTTCTGCATTAAGTTGTGACAAAGTTCAGTCGTGAATGTTTTATATGCTACTGAGATGTTGTCCATGGACAAGCCGCGATAATGGCTTATGAACGCCGCATCTTGAATCGGACACTTGAGTGTCCGTTCCTTATCAGGTGCCTTTTTTGTTGGCCATCAGCTTATCAAGTCAGACGTGGGTTGAAAAGTTTGCAACTTCATTACCTTCAAATTTAATATACTTTACTAAATATCAAAGATTGTCCAGATGTAAAATATTACTGCATTCGTATTTCTATATCATAAATCTCTCAACGTAGATATATATCTGCATCATAAGTTCGTCTGGGCAGCCGTATTTCTACATCAAAAATCAATCGAAGCAGACATTTTCTCCATCAGAAATGGCTCGAGGTAGACGTATTTCTACATAAACAATCCCTCGAGGCAGATGTATTTCTACATCAGAAATACCCACGAAACAGAAATCTTTCCAGCTTGACGTACTGGGTTAGATCCTCTTTAACAAATAATGTAGCATACTGACGGGCTTCCCAGGTAGAACGCTTTTATCAAAATGAGACAGGAATTTGTGGGGAAAAATACACCACAGACCTATTGTAGCATACAAATGTATTGTATAGATCAGTGATCATAATGAATCATCTCTTTTGCACCAAACATATTTTACATGCATGTAAATGAAGTTTAAAAATTCAAAAGCCCTTATAGTTGTCAGAAAAGAATCGTACACACGAATATATCAAATGTATATCGAGCCACTTTTTCCCAGTAGAAACACTATAATTTATTTATATCCACAAACTAATTATATTTACACAGATTTTAACAAAATTAAAGCGAATAGAAATATGTTTGAAAAGACACTTGTTCTAATTTATTTATGACTAAATATCGCACAAATACATTTTGTTGCATTACATGATTTTGCCTACTGAACATTGCGTCTCGATAGACGTATTGTAACGTCATGTTGCGTAGCTAAAAACCTATGAGGTCCCACAGTTATATAAATGCTTTAAATAAAATAAAATGTGTTTAAAAATGTGCAATAGGTACAAAATTCACTACATCCCTAGATTTTTGTTTTTGTTCAAGTACAACTATTCCCACGTATATCAAATATTACGGGCGTATGCTTGTGAACACTCCAGGATGTGGGTGAGAACCTCTGTGGCGACAACAGGCATCTACTCCTGTTCCAATACCACGCAGCAAGGTGGGGTGGGATGGGTAGGTGTGTGTGGATCTTTTACTGGCGCAGATTGTGACCATTTCTGCACAAGGGACCGATCTTTAACGTCCCGTCCAACGGACAGCACACTGTTTGGGTTTTATGCCCATGGGGATTCGAACCTGGAACCTCTGGCCACTAAACCGTCACATCTTCAAATTTACATAGGAAGTCACGAGATGGGTATAATCTAATAATATTTACTTCTCTTTAGTGAAGAAAATGACTTAAGAAACCTGACTATAAGTAGGTAGTGGAAATACATATATATATATATATATATATATATATATATATATATATATATATATATATATATCCCATTTACAAATAAACAAAATGTGAGCACACAGATCATGTTTACAGCTGAGAACAAATACATTGCTATAATGGAGCAGAGCGTTTTCAATATTTGCTTATATGATGGAGGAACTACTTTATTCGACTCGTGTTTAGCTACTTTTTATTTTGGCTACATTCAAAGGCATATAGTGACATCAATGATGGGACGATGGGTTATCAGTGGCTGTAAATACATATGTTAACATTACTAATATACGTGGTAACATTACTAATACGCGTGTTTGACATGCTAATACGTTTGTTAACATTACTAATACGTGTGATAACATTATTAATACATGTCTAAACATTACTAATACGTGTGTTAAAATTACTAATATGTGTGTTAACTACTACGTGTGTTCATATTCCTAATACGTGTATTAACGTTACTAATACGTGTGTAAACATTACTAATAAATGTGATAACATTACTAATACGCATGTCAACGTTACGAAACAGGTTTCTTAATATTACAAATACGTGTGTTAACATTCCTAACACGTGTGTTAACATTACCAAAGTACTGGTTTTTCTTCCCACTCAATGATTAAAATATGAAAGTATATATTGTCTTAAAGTTGTTGAAATTTTAATTGACTTCATGCCATGTCATGTCATGTCATGTCATGTCGCGTCTTGTCGTGTCATGTCATGTCATAACAATCAATTCAGTAAGTGCAAGAATTGGTCGAAAAGACAAAAAAAAACTTTAAATGACTTTCTTAATCCACTTATTATCTAAATTATTTTTATGAATTTGTAAATAATCGCATTTCCAAGATTTGGTTTTGTGAAGACGGGCGAATTACCCAATCTTAGTCACATTTTCTTTACTACCACTTTAGAACTAATTTAATTTTTAATATAATTTAATCTTTGCAATATTCCCCATTTGTTAGACATTGACGAACTGAGGTTTTTCCTTCACGTTTTTAGAATCAATATAAAATTGCAAGAAGCGGAAAGGGTCACCTCATCAGACGTGCCGTTTTGTGTCAGCGTTCAAAGAAACATTCGCAAAACTATATTCTCCTGGAAACGACGAAATGAGACTTTGGACTTGGAGTGCCATTTTTGACAGGATTGTTAAATACTTTTGGATGGGGTTGATTGTATGGGGCATTGTTTCTCCGGTGTCAGAGGAAATTATGTGTTATGGAACATCTTCATATGTGACATCAATCAAACTTGATATCGGTTTCGGAATTAGTTTGACTGGAGGCCAGAAAATAGATATATTGTACGATATCGATTTGTCTTCTCCAGCACAAAAGCATAATTCTTCCGTTGTTACAGATTTGTTTTTTCAGAGATTGTAGGAAAATAAAACATAATTTGCACCAAAATGACGGGATATAATGAACATCATGCCAACAACAATATCGGGAACTAAGTGAACGACATATAATTGGTTATTTAATAACTACTTCGTTCCCGTCTATTACAACCTTTGACACAACCACTACTATCACCACCACTATTACTACTTAAAAGGCAGGCTCGTGCTATGCGCGAGCAGTGTATTTGCACAGGGAGCAGTTTTCAGAGGGGAGCCAAATCAGAAAATAAAAAGACGCAAAAATCAGACACAAGGAACTAAAATGAAACAAAACCTGTTAGAAGTTTGAAAACAGATCGGGGAGGGGAAAATGTCTGTTTCGCACATGGTGCCGTATTGCTTCGCGCATGCGCTGCTGTGCAACTTTTACTGTTTATCATACAACTACTTATGTTATTGCCACTTCTTTTACTACTACCACTACTACTATCACTACTACTACTATTAGGTATATTTCTACTATTTATAATACATCTACTGTTACTACTACTAATACTAATACTGCTACCACAAAATAATATCTCTAATATTACTACTGCAACTACTACTACTACTATTACTACAACAACTACAACTAATAATAATATTACTACTACTGCTGTTTTAATACATATACTCTTACTACTACCACTACTACTACTATTAATCTTAAGTTAAGTCCTGGTATAATTTTATTTGCAAAAAAGCAAAAGTATACATGATGAGTGGATGCCAATTGCTGACGACGTATGTTTCTTTCCTTTTCTCGTTGACAAGGTGAAACACAAAATGTTAGTGAAAAACATTTGTACTTAAGGATGCATCCCTGTTTTTACGTGTTGGCTTTATAATACATTTTTGTTCTTTTCTAATTCGTTTTCCATTCACTACAGAAGGTTAAATTCCACTTTAAAATTGTTTATTGTTGTATAGCAGTGACTCAGACTGTGTGGTATTTTTAGCAATTCCCTTCCTTTTCAACTTTAGCATTGAGAGGCAATTAGCCGTATGGGGTACACGTGCTATTGCCATCAAGATCTCGTAACACCATCTTCCGCTTCTCATCTCTTTGGCCACTGCTGCAACCACACACATACTATGTATTGTGCTCATCATTTATGTAGAATAATTATAAAACAAGCTGGCTCGTTCCATGTCTGAACATTCGCATGTAAGTAACATGTGTTAAGTGTCTATATCTAACATTATTTTCCTAAAACTTAAAGCAAAATCTGACATATCAGCATCCAACATGTAACATAGGTCATGAATAAAAATATGCAGCCCGCCAATATAATCCGAAGAATTATAAATAATTAACTAAATACCTAATCGAAGTAAATTGTCTCGTTTCTATTTTTATGAATAAACGCGCTAAACACTAAAGAGATCCTGAATATGGATATTTGTACCAAACAAAATGAAATAACTCTGTGTATCTCAACTTTAAAATGACAACACTAGAGTGTTCCTGAATATAGATCTTTGTACCATGCAAAATGAAATAACTCTGCGTATATCAACTTTTAAACGCCAAATCCTGTAATGGAAAGCATCGAAAAACCTTAAAGAATTTTTTTATGAGACAAACCAAACCGATTTTTCTAAACTCGGTATTTCAGCCCATAAATCAATCTCACTTGAATAAAATTAGTGCTCATAACTATATAACGAACAACAGTTAACTGACAGGAAAAAGGAAGAAAAAAAAATGGCGATAAATGTTTGCACTGGTAACTTGTGCGATCAAACAATTGTTCTAACAAATATTTCGTGACACGAAGAAATACATACTTTTGAAAGATGAACATCATTTGTAGCACGATACTGCCGTCTTCTCTTGTAAAATAGGTGTTTAAGTAATTATGCACAATTTGGAATGTATATAGCTAGAATAAAATGTTCGTCTTGGATAGGAGTTCAAGTGAAAAAGTACAGGCGTCTTGGATAAGAGTTCAAGTGAAAAGTACAGGCGTCATGGATAAGAGTTCAAGTGACAAGTACAGGCGTCTTGGATAAGAGTTCAAGTGAAAATAACAGGCGTCTTGGATAAGAGTACAAGTGAAAAGTACAGGCGTCTTGGATAAGAGCTCAAGTGAAAAGTACAGGCGTCTTGGATAGGAGTTCAAGTGAAAAAGTACAGGCGTCTTGGATAAGAATTCAAGTGAAAAGTACATGCGTCTTGTATATGAGTATAAGTGAAAAGTACAGGCGTCTTGGATAAGAGTTCATGAATAGGAATTCAGTTAGGAAGTACAAGCGTCTTGGATAAGAGTTCAAGTGAAAAAGTACAAGCGTCTTGGATAAGAGTTCAAGTAAAAAGTACAGGCGTCTTGGATAAGAGTTCGTGAATATAAGTTCAGTTAGGAAGTATAAGCGTCTTGGATAAGAGTTCAAGTGATAAAGTACAAGCGTCTTGGATAGGAGTTCAAGTGAAAAAGTACAGGTGTCTTGGATAAGAGTTCAAGTGAAAAGTACAGGCGTCTTGGATAAGAGTACAAGTGAAAAGTACAGGCGTCTTGGATAAGAGTTCATGAATAGGAGTTCAATTAGGAAGTACATGCGTCTTGGATAGGAGTTCAGGTGAAAAAGTACAAGCGTCTTGGATAGGAGTTCAAGTGAAAAGTACAGGCGTCTTGGATAAGAGTTCAAGTGAAAAGTACAGGCGTCTTGGATAAGAGTTCATGAATAGGAGTTCAATTAGGAAGTACATGCGTCTCGGATAGGAGTTCAGGTGAAAAAGTACAAGCGTCTTGGATAAGAGTTCAAGTAAAAAGTACAGGCGTATTGGATAAGAGTTCAAGTGAAAAGTACAGGCGTCTTGGATAAGAGTTCGTGAATATGAGTTCAGTTAGGAAGTATAAGCGTCTTGGATAAGAGTTCAAGTGATAAAGCACAAGCGTTTTGGATAGGAGTTCAAGTGAAAAAGTACAGGTGTCTTGGATAAGAGTTCAAGTGAAAAGTACAGGCGTCTTGGATAAGAGTACAAGTGAAAAGTACAGGCGTCTTGGATAAGAGTTCATGAAAAGGAGTTCAATTAGGAAGTACATGCGTCTTGGATAGGAGTTCAAGTGAAAAAATACAGGCGTCTTGGATAAGAGTTCAAGTGAAAAAGTACAGGCTCAGTAGATACTGTTGATCTTATAGTCACTCCAAAGTGATCAGCTTCATTATTGCTTCGTGCTTCTCCTAACTGTGGTTTAGAAGTATCCTCTTCTTACTTTGTTGTAGACTTACTAGGTGTTAACCAACATATTGTCACTAAGACATACTAAGAGTTAAATAACCTATTGTCATTAAGACTTACTAAGTGTTAACCAACATATTGTCACTAAGACATACTAAGAGTTAAATAACCTATTGTCATTAAGACTTACTAAGTGTTAACCAACATAGTGTCACTAAGACATACTAAGAGTTAAATAACCTATTGTCATTAAGACTTACTAAGTGTTAACCAACATAGTGTCACTAAGACATACTAAGAGTTAAATAACCTATGGTCATTAAGACTTACTAAGTGTTAATAACCTTGGGTCAGTATGTTTATGAATGAAGATAGCGTTGAGTTCTGTGATATGAAGTAAAGAACACCACTTCAACACAGTCATAGCATACTAATTGGCAGAATTCGTTATAGTTTGGTAAACGTACAAGAATAATAACTAGAGCAGAAAGGAATTTTGCCATGCGCAGTTCGTGTACTAGTTTGGAGAGTGCATATTCAAGCAGCAACTGAATGTTAAGCAGTTATCAACAAGTGGCCGATACTGTTTCTTTCATCTGTCGGGAAAGTAACGGCAACTGAGTTCCAATATTAACTATTATTAACTGATAGAGTTTTAATATTAACTTCAACGTAGCTAAGGCATGTTATACCTATCAATAGAGTTTTAATAGTAACTTCAACGTAGCGAAGGCAAGTTATACCTATCAATAGAGTTTTAATAGTAACTTCAAGGTGGCGAAGGCAAGTTATACTTATCAACAGAGTTTTGATATTAACTTCAATGTAACGATTTGTAGCATAAGGCAAGTTATACCTACTATATCTTTTGACACTCATGGATGAGACAGAAGTTAATATTGGCACATTTTGATCTTGCAGTACAACTCTTCACGTATAAGCTATAGATCGGTCAGGCTTCGGTATTGACTTTTTCATCTTTCGGAAATATCTTGAATGATTTAGGTGGCACTCTACAGTTTCATATTTTGCATAGGGTTAAAATTTTAAAGAAAAGAATTTCCCCGGCTTTCCTCACTGGTTATACAGGCTATATTAAAAAGACCTTTTATATCTTAGGTATTGTTCAAAGAACCTTCAATTCCCTTTAGTTTCGTGTATGACTGATGGGTGCAATATGGGTTATAGAGTATACAGCTTGGCCTTACTCCAGATGTGAACCTTTCCAAAAAGTGCCAGCTCCACTTGGTCATTTTCACTTCCTGAACTTCAGAGGTAAATTGTAAAAAAAAGAGCCGATAACTTTTTTTTCACATTTATATATTTGGTAATTCATTCATTGCACTGTCAGAAGCTGGTATTGTCTAGTCTGGCAAAATTCATTTTCCCTATTTTAATAGCTGCTAAGGATAATGTACTTTAGACAATTTCAGGTTGATTTTTGGAGCACAAGGGAGCAGTCACTTTAGTCAGCAGTGTGCTAAGATCATTTACAATTCCCAAAAGTACAATATCCAAAGAAATGTCAGCCACAATACATCAAAGTAACAGAAATATGCCAACATTCTCTCTACTGTGCATGTTTTAAATGCAAGCAACTTCGCCTTACATACGTCACTCTCTCAAAAGTACATAATAACTTGAAGAGCACATAGGTATTATTATTGTATGATTTAATTTTAATGTATGGCTGAAATATTTAAGTCGCAAGCATCAAAACAGTCCTTTTGAATAATTCTCCTGTATCCCCCCCCCCAGAACAGTATTTATTAGTGTCAAAGTCTTAAACAAGTAACCCCCCCCCCGATAAAAAGTGAACTATTTTAAAAATTGTGCATTGCATTTTGTCAACATAGTAACCAGTGTTATCCTGAAAGACAGGAACATGAAACTAGCCATAACTATTCCTGAGATGTCAACAATAAATTTTACAGTTTGAAAAGAGATAGAACAGATGAGGTTCATAAAGGTCAAAGGGTAAAATATTTCCTTATTGTTTAATATGGAAGAAAGCAAATTTGCTTTGTCATCATTTATTTTTCAATTTCGTTGCAAATAAATGAAAGGAAACATTTTCACTATATATTTATTTTACTTAATGCAACAGTTTTAAATTTATGTTGACTTTATTCCTATATTCTAAGACTTCTAATTTCCCCATAATTAAGGTCACTACTCACAAAAACATGCCTCATGGCAAATTATGTAAGCAAGAGCAAAATAAGCATAATTAGCTTTTTTTCATGCATAAAATCAATGTTAATGTGCCATTTCATTCAGAACATCATACATAATGATATGAAAATAAGACAATTAATTGCATACATTTGTATATTTGTTTTAAGGTGGCACTCTACAGTTTCATATTTTGCATAGGGTTAGAATTTTAAAGAAAAAGAATTTCCCCGGCTTTCCTGACTGATTACACTGGCTATTTAAAAAAGACCTTTATATCTTAGGTATTGTTCAAAGAACCTTCAATTCCCTTTAGTTTCGTGTATGATTGATGGGTGCAATATGGGTTATAGAATATACAGCTTGGCCTTACTCCAGATGTGAACCTTTCACAAAAGTGCTAGCTCCACTTGGTCATTTTCACTTCCTTAATTTCAGAGGTAAATTGTAAATAAAATAGCTGATAACTTTTTTTACATTTTATATATTTGGTAATTCATTCATTGCACTTTCAGAAGCTGGTATTGTCTAGTCTGGCAAAATTCATTTTCCCTATTTTAATAGCTGCTAAGGATAATGTCCTTTAGACAAATTCAGGCTGATTTTTGGTGCACAGGGGAGCAGTCATTTTAGTTAGCGGTGTGCTAAGATCATTTACAATTTCCAAACGTACAATATCCAAAGAAATGTCAGCCACATTACATCAAAGAAGCATAGAGGTATGCAACATTCTCTCCACTGTACGTGTTTTAAATGCAAACAACTTCGCCTTACATACGTCATTCTTTCAAAAGTACATGATAACTGGTGAGCGCTCCCTTAATAGCGCGATGAGTTTCTTCAAAGACATATTACGAATAAATACTGATGATCAAACTACGTTATTGGTTTCATATATAATGTTTAGCTAAAAGAGTAAATCGTGGATTGATTGGGTGTTATAATTGAGTAAATCGTGGATTGATTGGGTGTGATAATAGAGTAAATCGTGGATTGATTGGGTGTGATAATAGAGTAAATCGTGGATTGATTGGGTGGAATAATAGAGTAAATCTTGGATTGATTGGGTGTGATAATAGATTAAATCGTGAATTGATTGGGTGGGATAATAGAGTAAATAGTGGATTGATTGGGTGGGATAATAGAGTAAATCGTGGATTGATTGGGTGGGATAATAGAGTAAATCGTGGATTGATTGGGTGGGATAATAGATAAGTTTTCTAGAGGATTTTAAGAGAAAGTCTTGCTCATATACAATTCATGAAACGAGTCGAATAATTTAGAACTATCTCTGACATTTGTAAGAAAGACTTAAAAGTAGGATAAAAGTTATATTTTTAAATATGAATTGAACGCAGATCTACTTATCGCATGACACACCACACAATTTCAGAAATAAATTATAGGAAATAAATGCTTTAAGCCACGATTTTAGTACTGCGTGACACTACAGGTGGTCACTGAATACAGATAACTATCGACTGCAATGTTTGAACAAAGTACACAAGTTGGTCAAGTCTAACATCGTTCACCGCTTCAGTGTGAAAGAACCAACCAATCACTACAGTTCGCGTCTGTGTGGGCGGCAATTTTCAAACTTGCAGTTTCAGGAATGACGTCCCTGTTTTATGAATTACACCGTTTACTAACTAATTAGATTTAAGAGTTACCTGCCTATGACAGTGGCATGCCTATTGATGCTGGGTATCAGCAAAGGATTTCGGCGGGATGCTTGTAACTTTGGTGACGTCATAATATGAAGCACTTACCTAAAATGACATTGTATCATTTAAAATGGCAAAAATATGCTTTGGGTCAAATTAAAGCGGAGTTGAAAGGTAAAAAATGTCAACTATTGCATATTCTTTATGAAAAAGTCTGAATGAGTAATTAAAGTGACTAAAACAGAGTGAGAAAATAAACATATATGTAACTCAATGAAATATATTTTTATATTATTTTCTTTCATACAATTGTTTCATAATCTTATTTGTATAAGCCATAATTTTCTGACAAAGTGTGTCAGTGTTATAAGATTAGGTGATACAAAAGTCGATGGATTTTGTTCCTGTGACACCCTCGGATAATTAGCAAAAATTGACAGCAACAAGTACCAGATAAAATCAAGTTTAATTTGGAGATAAACTGAAGATATGCGCATTATTATGCAGCTTATTTTACACATGAGTGCTCATTTCAAATCAAATGTATGACGTCCGTGGAATAATTGCTATCTTTTGCAAACCTTGGCTAGCAAAATATTTCGATTATTGTACGAGTTTTGTAAATTTGACTTTGTATGAACACAAATGTAACATTTTTTTATCGATTGAGGAAAAATACTGATTTTATCTGACCAAACCGTAGAATGGTGAAGTGAAATGATTAGGTAATACATGCTGGATGCCTCCGACGTTACCTGTGCATGACGTTTTGAAGTTATTGTTATGTCATAAGGTGTTATTACACGTGATACATGTATAAAATGTATCATATAGTTGGTACATTTTAATATAGTGTGTAGCGTTTAATATGTTTAATACCTGAACTTGTTAACATATCACTCTATATGAATCATATTGGTCCATTTAAGCCAATGAAATTCTTGCGCAGTATTCTCTTGATTGATTGGCTGCGATCGTGTGAGATTTCCTTACCCCACCTTCTGGAATATTTTTACTAGTAATATTAAAAGTTTGGAGATTTTTCAACTCGAATGTCCAAGGGGTATTAGAGAAAAAAGGTTACGTCCGTTGGGATATGGCCAATATACTCCTCAGGTGCTCGTTACAAATAAAATTAAGGGTATGTTCAATGGATCGAGGGCTGGTGGGTGGGTGTCCAAACTTGTTACAAGCACTCCACCGTTATGACAAGCGTGGTTAAAATGTTTATCTGTATGAGCAAATAAAAATCACCTCTGTTCGAAAATAATCACGACAAATGCCGGTCTACCAAATGACAGAATGTTATCCCACCAACCATTGTTCCAAATTAAATAATGCAGATATTCGGTCACAAATTTATTCAATCTCGAATTACAAGACTGAACAACAACTTTAGTCTAAATTTAGTACAATTTCTGCATCCAGTAATCATTCCTTCATATGAATATCCAACAACTATAATGCTACTTTTTCTGCCATGTTCAATATTATGTCCATAGTAGTGGAATCGACACACTTTAGGTGGAAACATGATAAACATTGTCATCGAAATTGATGTATATGGCGCGTCTAACCTAACTTGGGTGAACTATGTGACATCACACAGGATCCTTTGCTGAAAAATGATGTTGTCTGTGTCAAATGTTCCGATGATTTGGAAGGACAATTGCTCCTTGAATAATATTTTTGCAAAGAAAAATCTATTTTTAAATGTTACTGGTTATAGAAATGCGTATTATTATTTCAAATAGTACCAGGGACTATTTTTTACGCACATCAATAGAAAGGTGAAGCGCCCGTACCAAAATAAACGAAATAATGTCTTCTTCTTTCTCTAAATTACTTACATTTAAATAGTATCTATCTGACAAACACATATCTGAAATGGTTTATGATTTAATATTAAATTATGAAACTTGTTGCTTAATTTACAACTTCTCCTCGTGGAGGCTCGCAAAAGCTTGAATTTAATCACGACGTTTCAAAATTCAATATTGAATCATTACCATTCGAGATCCTCTGTGTACGACATGGGTATATTGATATAAATAAAACAGTAGTCATGTGATAAGTTTTGATATTATAACCATCCCGCAATAGTTGCGTTAAGCAACTTTCAAAGTGGCTGCATATTTTTTTTAATATTCAATATGACCATATTTCATTATTCAATCTATATCATATACTGTGTTTTTGTTAAGACGTTGTTTTCGAAACATTTCAACACTGCTTTCAATTTAAGTATCATGGCTATTGAAAACAACGAAACCAAAACAGATGAAACTATTCTCACCTTATTTTCCAACTGTCAAATTTTCTACCAAGGTCAATAGTTCGCACAGTAAACACATTGCAGCTTATGACTGTTTCATGAAACATCCTTGTTTTCATCTTTAAAAACTACATAGAGACGTACAAGATCCTAGACGGACCTTACTCTTTTCTTGCACATGATATCTGTTCTCAGCTGTATGTTGTTCAAGATTTTTTTTTTTTGTCTCAGTTAGTTTTGTATCCAGCCCATCAACTGTGTTAGCTTTCATTTTACCTAATAAATGATGCTGTAATTCAGCTAGTTTCAGGTACGGCCCTGGTAATACATGTCCAGCAATTCACACAGTGAGAAATAACAATAAGAATTCTATAGATTCGGTCATCCAGTTGGATATTAATCCAGAATTAAATTTAGTTTAGCATCATTCGGATTTTTCTCCAAACCTGATCCAACGTTGTTTGATTAGAACCAATGATGACTAAAATTTGTTATTTAGTCATGAACATGAATAGGGTCATTTTCCCTTTGTTTAGCATGTGACTGACATGTGCGTACATAATTAATTATAATCGTTATCCGTGCTTGTATTGATGTTATATATTTTTATCATTCTGTGGTGGATTTCTATGGCACAAAAAGGCTTATAATTGACTGGTAACCAGAAATATGTCAAGAATAAGCAAGATATGGCCTTAAAACACCAGATTATCACTTTAAAATACCAGATTATCTCCTTAAACCAAGCATGTTTGCTTTATTCAAATATTCTCTTCGTTGTAAACTAGCTGTTCATACATTGTAACGAAGACAGACTATTTGCGACTGACGTTAGTGTGAACCTCAGCCCTTACCGCCTTATCAACATATATGGTCCCCCCACTGATTCGGACAAAAATGACTTCTTTAATACTTGATTCCCCCCTATCTATCAGGACAGCATCATGCTATACTAGCAGGCGATTTTATTTGTGTCCTCCGCTCGAGACTCGATAGAGTCGGTAATGTACACCAATATGGGGATTTTATCAATTAGAAATTTGAAAACGATCACCTCTGAGGTTCATCTGACTGACTCTTTAAGAAAACTACACATTCGAGATAGAGAATTCACATCGTGTAAACACACCAAAAACCCCAATCTTACTAGCTACTGAGTAGGATTGATAGATTCTATGTATCCAAAAATATAGAAGTCTCCGTTGCAGAAACTATAACTTTCCATTATTCTCAATCGGATCATTAAATAGTCATGCTTTTCTTAACATGCAGCTCCTCACAAACCTTCGGTAAAGGATACTGGAAATGCAATAACTCTCTGTTAAACCACTCTGCCATACAAACCCGTATCGCTGACCTAGTTCAAAGAGAACTACGCTACCAGGATTTCACCCTAGACTTTTGGGATGAACTGAAAACCAAAATCAAAGACGAAATCATTGCACAGTCCAAAAATTTGAACAGAATTAAACATAGGGATCTGAAAGATCTTAAAAAAGGCATACACAACCGTGATTAAAATATGTAATGAAAATGAAAACAATAACTCAGATTGCTGGGTAAAATTACAACAATTAAGTATGCGAGTTAAAGAATTACAGACAGAAAATTACCAAGGCTCTATTATATGCTGTAAGGCAAAACTTCTAGATAATAATGAAAAACCCAGTAAATTCTTTTGTCAAACGGAAAATAGGGTGGGGAAGAATATAAGCGAAATCGAATATAACAATGAACTATATAAATCAAGCACTGATATCTTGCAATATTTCAAAACTTTTTACACTGATCTGTATACAAATGAACCTATCAATGAAAACCTATTCGAGGAATTTTTATACGATCTCTCCCGATTGACGGAGGAAAACAACAAACTTCTGTCAGGACTAATCACGCGAGAGGAAATTTGGATTTCTCTCATAAGATGGAGAATGATAAATCCCACGGACCGGACGGGTTGACAAAAGAATTTTATACACACTTTTTCACCTTTATTGGTGACACACTAGTTAAACTCTACAACATGATATTTGATCTTAACACCCTTTCTGAATCCCAAAAGCTGTCATACATCACGCTGATATGCAAAGATCCCCAAAACTCAAGAAACATGAAGAACTGGAGACCCATCTCTCTACTAAATATCGACTACAAAATATTGTCAAAAGCCAGTGCAGCCTGACTAAGCAATGTCATGCAAAAAATTGTACACGTCGACCAAACTTGCAGAGTGAAAGGTCGCTCCATATTTGATAACGGTCACCTCATTAGAAACATATGTGATTACATTGACCAGAAAGAACTACCATGTTCCTTCATTTGCCTCGACCAAGAGAAAGCCTTTGACTGAGTAAATTATAACTTTATGTTTAAACCTTACGATCTTTCGGTTTACATGGGGATTTCATGAAGTGGATTTCTATATTCTATAATGACATAGTTTCGTCAGTTATGGTTAAGAACTTCATATCCGAACCCTTCCCAATCTTGAGAGGGGTACGATAGAGTTGTACCCTATCACCATTATTGTATGTACTCGTTTACGAACCTTTTGCAGTGAAAATACGCTCCGAAAAGGAAATAATTGGTATTAATATTCCAGGTAAACGTGGAAACTTGTAAAATCTCCCTGTTCGCTGACGACAGCACTGGATTCTGTAGCACGGAGAAATCTGTCGAAAAATACCTATATTGGTCGCAAAGATACTGCGAAGCATCTGGAGCCAAGATAAACCTTTCAAAGTCGAACGGAATGTTTATGGCAAATGGAAAAACCGCAGTGACCATCCTTTGGCATATCGTGGATTGACAATCAAAAAATCTTAGATTTTTTATTCGGAAATTGTTTGACAAGCGACGACAAATGGAACAAAACCCACACTAAGATTCAAAATACCCTATGCCTATGGAAAAGCAGAAATCTACCTTTACTCTCCAAATCCCTTATTATCATTTGTTTTTAACATACAGTAAAATATTGTACACAGCAGCTATCATGGACCTACCTAAACACTACATTACGGTCATAAATACAAGCATTTTTACCTTTTTATGGAACTCGAATTTCGACCCCCTTGCAAGAAGTGTATGCTACAACTCTCTCAGGGAGGGCGGTCTAAATATTACCAAAATGGAAATTTTTCGCAAGGTACTGGATTGGTCTGCAACTACGGGTTTTGAACTCCAAACTCGGGCTGAATAAATATATACACATACTTTACATATCCCAAACTTCTATAATAATTCAATGACAATTTTTAAAGAATTTGCCAAACACAACCTTAGCTTTGCTTTCGGGAAAGTCGGTACCCAAAACCTTTTACCAATTAAAATTGAAAAACTTCCTTGCAGAACCCAAGGTTAAAAGCACATATGATCTTGATTTCATAATGTATGGGAAAATTTACATAATAAATTTATTGACCCCATCACCAGAGATGTAACTTTCAAAACCATACACGATATATTACCGGTCAACTACGACATGTTCCTTAAAAGAATCTCCTAGCCTAAACTATACACATTCTGTGGCGGCATCGAAACTGTAGACCACCTTTTTTTCGAATGCACAACAATACTCCCACTACAACACATGGTGATTAAGTGGATTAAGAAACTAACCAGTAACTCCTTTAATACCTTTTACACCTTTCTCAGATTTGATCTTATCCCGCGAAAAGCCCCACTCCGCAAATCCGAGGTCAAACATATATGCCTTTTATTGGCAGCGGAGTGTAAGTACGTCATCTGGTTCAAGCGTATTCGCTCGTATTACCATAAAGAAACAGTCAGCAGCAATGTTTTGATATCATTCTTGAAATCTAGACTAAAATGCAGAATTAGGGCAGACTTCTCTAGATTTAAAGCAGAGAAGTTTTTAAATAATTGGTGTTTAACGGACTTATTCTGTTCCCTACACAACTACGAAGTACAATTTAACTTTTAAAACGTCATAACAAAACGTTTAACAGCCGCATGATATTTATAAAGGCACTTAATAGCATTCAAACTAACAGCGTCACAATTTCTTCTTGTCATGGTACATCGGGATCGCCTCCCAGGAATATCATTTATCAAACCTCGCCTCCCTCTGATATCCTAACGAATCCTCCACAAGCTTTTATAGTGGTCAACGAGCCTTTCTGTCAGATGCTGTGTACATCACGTTAAACTATATTATATCATATGATACTATACTATCATCTACTCTAATGTATTTTTTCAGCACCTCATTTTACCGTATTACCACTATCACATACACCATCTATGTATTGAATGTCTTGACCTTGTTGTTTACAATACCATTTCAGTTATCGCAGTGCCTCACGCACACCATATTCCATATGCATCTGTATATCACACTGTTCGACTTTAGTATATACCTTCATTTTCTTTCGACGATTTTATATTACCTTTTGTCTCCTGCCATGTTCATATGTTTTTGTCACACTCTATACACTACACTGTATGGTCTGAGTATTTTGCAAATAAATTGTGTTTGATATTACATATAACTGTACGTTAGAATAGTTTGATATTACATATAACTGTACGTTAGAATAGTTTGATATTACATATAACTGTACGTTGGAATAGTTTGATATTACATATAACTGTACATTAGAATAGTTTATCTTATATCAAATAAACCAATAGTTTTTTCCTCTCACCAACAATGTAAACGTGGTTGTTATGCTGCTAATAATTGCAGTGTTACGTATATGTAATTTAATTACTTGTGTGTTAGTTTTTAAATTCTTTTTTTATTTTATTTTTTGTTTCATTACATTTTATTGTAATGATTATTTTCAGAAAGAGGAGAAACGAATGCAGTTGCAATTAGAAGAGAAGCAATTGCAGTTGCAATTTGAGAAAGAGGAGAGAGAGACAGGAAAGAGAGAAAGATAAACAAATGAAGTTACAACTAGAAGATAAGGAGAAAGAGACAAGAGAGGGAGAAAGATAAACAAATGCTATATGAAACAGAGGAGAGAGAGAGAGAGAGAGAGAGAGAGAGAGAGAGAGAGAGAGAGAGAGAGAGAGAGAGAGAGAGAGAGAGAGAAATGCAATTGGAGTTTCAAAAAGAACAAATGCACGTACAGATGCAAAAAGAGAAGGATGAAAAGGAATTTCAAATTACAATGAAAGAATTAGAGCTGGCAAAAGGAAAACACTCCCCTACTTTTGATGTTATAAGAAATATCAAGTTAGTACTTACGTTTCTGGAAAAAGAAGTAGACAGCTATTTTCCTTATTTTGAAAAAATTGCTGAGAATTTGAAATGGCCAAGGGAGTACTGGACTCTACTATTGCAAGGTGTACTTACTGGAAGAGCTCGTGATATTTACATTTCACTGTCACTACAGCAATGTTCTGACTATGATGTGGTTAAGGACGGTATTTTGAACGGTTATGAGTTAGTCCCTGAGGCTTATCAGCAAAAATTCAGGGATTCTAGAAAATCCACTGACAAGACTTATGTCGAATTTGCATGGGAAAAAGCACAACAATATGATAGATGGTGCTTAGTCGAGAAAGTTTAACATGATTATGAAAGTCTCAGACAACTCATGTTACTTGAAGAGTTCAAGAACTGTGTCCATAGTGACATTAGGACTTCTCTTGACGAGCGTAGATCGAAACCTTGGAAAATGCTGCTCGTGCTGCTGATACGTATTCCTTAACTCATAAAGTTCCTGTTGTAGGCAAATCACTCACTCAGCAGTCTACTGGTAGAAAGGTATTTCAGCCTAATACGACTCCTTCTAAAATTCAATCTGGCACAACTTTTAAAAATCAAGCTTCTGATAAACTTGATTCAAAACCCTTGTCTATTCCTACGTGTACCTATTGCAAGAAAAAAGGACACGTCATTTCTGATTGCTTCAAATTGAAATATAGGCATCAGAATCAAGATAGACCTATCCCAAATGCTTTTATTTCTAAGAGGTCAAGGTCACGGTCATGTATTGAAAGCAATACATTTGTTGGGTCTAATAAACCCCAATCTGATTTTATTATGGAGAATTATGAACCATTCATGTTGAAGGGTTCTATATCACTCTTGGGTGATTTGGCCAATCCTATCCCTATTAAAATTTTAATGGATGTAGGAGCTTCTCAGAGTTTTTAATTATCAGGTACTTTGCCTTTCTCTGAGAAGTCTTGTTCTAATGAGAGTGTTATCATTCAGGGAGTAGAGTGCGGCTTTGTTAATGTTCATCTCCATTATGTAAAGTTGTCATCAGACTTAGTTTCGGGACCTGAGACAGTCGGTATAGTGCCTTCTTTACCCGTTGAGGGCATTCATTTGTTACTAGACAATCACTTGTCGTCGAACAGGAAAACGGTCATGAGATCTCCTGTTTGTTTCAGAGGGCCATTAGTGAAACTGAAGCCACTGAAGTACCTGTCTGTTATTTGATCAAAAATGGAATTCTTATGAAAAAATGGAGACCTCCCGAGGTACCTGCTAGTGACGGATAAATAAAACTTACAACAAGATCTTGACTCACTTTTTTTGGCCAAAAATCAAAAGTGATGCTTGTAAATTTTGTAGATCTTGTCATACTTGTCCAATGGTAGGAAAACCCAATCAGAAGATACCTAAGGCGATCTCCAACCTGTTCCTGCATTTGACGAACCATTTAGCAGAATTATGGTAAATTGTGTTGGTCCCTTACCTAAGACCAAGTCAGGCAACCAATATTTGTTGACCATTATGTGTGCGTCAACAAGATTCCCAGAGGCAATTCCTTTGAAGAATATTAAAACTAAAACCATAGTAGAAGCTTTGATAAAGTGTTTTACTCAATTTGGCCTTCCCAAATCTGTCCAATCGGATCAAGGGTCAAATTTTATGTCTGGAATTTTCCAGCTTGTTATGCTTGAATTTGGCACTCAGCAATTCAGGTTAAAAGTGAAATTACAGTTTCACTGAACTTTACTTGAGAGAAGTTTAGAGTCTTGTAATAGTGTTCATTCTCTCTTGCTCATTCTTCAAAATTTTCTTCAAATTAGATTTTACGGCCCTTACAAAGTTAAGAAGAAAATGAATGAGTTAAATTATGTTAGTACTCTGATCTAAATAAATTAATGGAGTACTAGTATATTGAAAGAGATAGCCAGGTAAATTATGCAATTAATTTAGTTGTACCTGTCACACTCACTGAGGATTTAAGTGAAGAAATTCAATCGGACTATGTTGATCTTGGAGCAAAAAATCTTCGGAATTCGGAAATTATGAAAAATCTGTACCAGAAACTTTTACATTTGCAACAAGAAAGGAATGAACTTAAACAGTTATTATTCGAATATGAGCACTTGTTTCCAAATATTCCTACGAGGACAAACAAAATTTTTCATGACGTTGAAATTGTAGATTCAAAACCTGTGAAACAACACCCATACAGGATGAACCCTCTCAAACAGGAATACTTGAAAAAGGAAATCCAGTATTTGCTGGAGAATGATTTCATAGAGCCCAGTAAAAGTGATTGGAGTTCACCATGTATACTGGTTCCGAAACCAGATAAAACTTTCCGTATGTGCACTGATTATAGGAAGGTGAACAGTGTGATAAAAACAGATTCATTTCCATTGCCAAGAATCGATGACTGTATTGATAAAATTGGAAATGCCAAGTACGTCACCAAATTTGACCTTCTGAAAGGATTTTGGCAAATTCCACTAACGGAAAGAGCAAAAGAAATTTCTGCATTTGTGACTGCAGATGGACACTATCAATATAAAGTAATGCCGTTTCGGATGAAAGGTTCCCCAAGTACTTTCAACTCTTGATGAATATGATTACCTCTGGTCTAGATAATTGTGATGCTTACATCGATGATGTCATCATCAACAACGACACCTGGAAAGAACATCTAGCCACGATTCGGAAATTCTTTGAAAGACTCACTGATGCAAATTTGACAATCAATTTATCTAAAAGTGATTTCTGCCGTGCTTGTGTAACATTTCTAGGACATATTGTGGGACATGGTCAAGTTAAACCTATAGATGCTAAGGTCAATGCTATCTCTGATTTCAATGTGCCTGTCAGTAGGAAGCAACTGATGCGGTTTTTGGGTGTGGCCGGCTACTATCGGAAATTTTGTTTCAATTTTTCTAATATTGCTGAACCCCTGACAAATTTGTTAAGTAAGAAAAACAAGTTTCTTTGGACTTAAAAATGTCAGGAGGCTTTTGATACGTTAAAAGCCATACTCAAAAGTGCGCCGGTTCTTACAGCTCCAAATTTCAATCAATCTTTTAAATTATCTGTTCATGCAAGTGATGTTGGGATTGGAGCAGTATTGATTCAAGAAGATAGAAATGGTGTTGATCACCCAGTGTGCTATTTCTCTAAGAAATTAAATAAGCACCAAAGAAATTACTCAACAATCTAGAAGGAATGTTTGGCTTTAATATTGGCATTACAGCACTTATGTTTACACTAGCTCAGCTCCTTCTCCGGTTATTGTGTTTAGTGATCAAAACCCCCTTACTTTCATCGACAAGATGAAAAATAAAAATCAAAGATTATTAAGGTGAAGTTTGTTTTTACAAGAATATAATCTTGATATCAGGCACATCAAAGGAAAAGACAATTTGATTAGAGATGCACTTTTCCGTGTATAGAAATATTATTTCATGTACACTTTGTATAATTCATAAGAATTTTCTTACGTAATTTTATTTTACCTCATGTATAATTTACATATGGTAACAAGAAGCTTTATTATATAAATCTTTCTTTTTCTTTATGGGGGAAATGTTACGTATATGTAATTTAATTACTTGTGTGTTAGTTTTTAAATTCTTTTTTATTTTATTTTTGTTTCATTACATTTTATTGTAATGATTATTTTCACGGGATTTGATATTTTTGAAAAATATCAGTCTGATTAGAACGTAAAAGTAAGACTTAAGCACTATTTTTAGCTCACTTTGGTTCATAGATTTTGTAAACACTAAGCGAAAATGATTGGCTATTACCAAGGTCATGTTCTGCTTGCGTGATAGCTCTAATTTGTAAACAACTTTTTTTAAATTGAATCTTATAGTGAGATTCGTTAAGTTCTGTCAAGGCTTACGTGTCTATCGGCTGTGCGCTTTTATTGCGTTGTTTCATCTGGATGACCACGTGGGCCACCATGTGATCTAAAATTTAGGGTTTTAATACTCATTCTCAGAGTTTTTCAGGCAGTCATATCTTACACCTTGAGGGTACAAGGTGTTTCTATTGTTGATGCCAGCTTGTTCAGAAGTTCATCTATTTGTTGGGATTTAATAATTTAAATTCTTTAGAAAACAACACAAGTGCTTTTCTTTATGAAAATTCTGGGAAAAAGACATTCAGTGGAAATTTATTCTGGAATTCTATACAGAACATTATAAATTGTGTTTCAACGAGGAATTGTTGCCATCAGTACAACGACCTCATCTGACGTCATCGCCTTCCATATTGGAACCTCATCGAGATTTGAACCTGGATTCTATTTAGAACTGTTTAGTGATAGGACTTATATTTTTTAATTCTAGGATTAATATTTGGAATATATTCACAAACCGTAAGTCCTATTTCATTTATTTACCTTGTTTTCTAGGGAAATAAATTATTTTGTTAAAATTTACAAAGCTTGTTGACTTCATTCTTTTATTTTGTTACATTTGTACGAGCCTACACGTAACAACAGTTTATTGTAGATTTCAATTTACAGTGCCGCGTGCACAGATATAATTTGTGGAGCTTGTCGATACCTTGTATATCGTATTGTATAATACAAGTGCACGTCTGCAAACACTTTATCTTGTGATACATATATATACATATGTGTTTATGCATATTTTATTGAATAAAAATCTATGAAAAACAAAAAATAAAATATTGTAACGAATGACAAGTCAGCTAAATTCTTTCTATATAGAGCCAATAAAGGGTCAGTTATAAAACCAAAAATATAAAGGTACAAATTTGCCCCCCCCCCAGCTTAACATAAAACTTCCAAATAAATGGAGGCATATTAATCATACATGGTTCAAAAAGTAAAAAAGTTAAAGATGTGAAAATCTTTAAAAGGCGTATAGCGTATAAGATTTTTTTCAAACAAGACACCATCACAATGATTCCAGAATGAGTTCACATGAAAACTAACTAACTAACTAACTAACTAACTAACTAACTAACTAACTATATATATATATATATATATATATATATATATATATATATATATATATATATATATATATATATATATATATATATATATATATATATATATATATATATATATATCTCAGTGAGTAGAAGTCGAGAATGAGTTTTATTGCCAGTGAACACTTGCAAAATATGCACTCTGGTCGAGGTTCACCCTTCAGAAGGTATTATGGGCCTAACGTATGTCCTATACGTGCACTTCGGTCGAAGTTCACTCTTCAGAAGGTATGATTCTAGCGTTTAATGTACACTTGAACTCGGGTCGAGGTTCTCCATTCAGAAGGTACGTATGGGCCTAGCGTATGTCCTACACGTGGGCGCCACAACACTATCACATGCCTGAGATTTGTTCTACATAAGGGATGCAACTCATCGATGATGGGCTAGATGTCCCAAAGCTTGATTGTGGAGTTTTCATTCATGATAAATATACAGACCATGCCAATTTATATGATATTGGAAGCCAAGATATGGAATATTCCATTTGGAAACGGATGGATGCAGAACAGATTTAGCTGCTTGATATGTTCTTTCATTGCCCTTTATTCCATTGTGACTAGGCATCCAACAGTACAGTGTGTGTGTGTGTGTGTGTGTGTGTGTGTGTGTTTGTGTGTGTGTGTGTGTGTGATTTGGATTTTTAACGTAGTTTTAACAATTTTTCAATCATGTCGCTACGATGTCTGCAGTGTGACAGTTTATAGTGATGTCTAGCACTGAGGCATCATGCCGCAGACATGTAGTATGATGTCCCACCCAGACATATTATCCTGACACCAGGCCGAGCAGTCCTAACACTAACCTCTTAATGTTGAGCGCCAAGCGAGGCAGCTGTTAGTACCATTTTTATAAGTCTTTGGTATGACTCGGCCGGGGATCGAACCCACGACGCCCCGCATCCGAGGCGGACGCTCTCACCACTAGGCCCCGGAGCGGTGCCAACAGTACAGAATCTTTGCTTCTGTAAGATCTCGGATAATAGCACGTTATCAAGCTTACGCTTTTCAAAAACCTTCATAGAATCCCAAAGATGAAACAGTTTGTTTTTGTGAAGTTTAGATGTAATTGAAAGATTTCAGTACGGCTACAAATTCTGCGGTAAAAGATGGAAGTGTTATCAAACAGACTCGTGATGGTGCCGTGAGAGCGTCGTAACTGTAGTTGCAGCCTTGTCTGTATCCTTCATACCGTCCGTATACGCAGTGTTGCAATAGGAGGCTACGAGTTAACTGAATTTAGTCTGAAAAAAAAGAGATGATTATTTGAGGATTTTCTGTGATGGCAAAGATTAAACATTATCTAGTGGGCTTAAATAACCGAAGTCGTAATTTGAGAAGTGAAAATTTTGCTGTATTTATAGCATGGTTGAATTTCACTGGTTCTAGATGGGAGCTAATTCTTACGCCAAATGCTGGAATGACATTTTTTTTTTGTGTGTTTTTTGTTTCAGAGCCTACAAGGTTGGTATTTGGGCCAAAGGATGACATCATATTAATGGACAGAGTGTTAGCATACAGAAAAGTTATTTTCTTTCGTCTACGACAAAGAGATTTGTTCGTTTGCCTCAACAGATAGGCTTTCTGAAGCGAAACTTCTAAAAGCACCTCGAGAATGTATAAATCACTGATTGGGTATGCCATCAAGTCCCTGCAGGTAAAACATACGAGCTGACCAGTACACAGTCGAACCATAGTTAAGATCTTACTTAAAGTCTGTCCAACTGGAGCGAAAACTTCTGGTTTACTTCCCTCGACTCGCGTTAAATCCACAGCTTTCTTTCTTGCATTTGTCCCTAGGGTATTTTATTAGTAAAATAGAAAACCGTGAAGAGAATATTGAGTCATCGTGAATTTTATGTCATCCGCAGAAGTGTATACAAACAGTTTTAGATTTCGAAACTTTGAACCCCGTGTCTTCTGATCATTTCTGGACTCTTTATAACATATCTACAGCTGGTGTCCAATAGTATACAGTCACACATCCATTGGAGATCAAAGCTTAGTAGACGTGTAATCAGTAGGCATCTCCGTAATGATGTCATTTCACTAAATTTTTAATTTTAATGCTGACTTACACTATGTTATCCTGAGATAGACAGCTTTCACAAAAGGGTGTTATCTACCCTAACTTCGTAGTATCCATCTTTCAAGAGTTTGGTCAGCTGCCCTTTATGTCTATTGTATTGAATTCATTATGCTACTATCTGACTATAAGGCCAATTTTGCATCTCTGATGACTGAACCAAATTGAACGAGTGATAGTAGTTTGTTGGATTCACGATAATAGAGGAGTTTGTTATTATAGGTTGTTGCATGGTTTTGCAAATACAGCTTCTCAGTGCCTTAGCAAGACAGTTGGACTGGTCGACATTGTAATTTCCGGGTTTGAGGTACTGTTTTTAACATGATTAGGGAAGTAGCCCGTTTATTGTAATATTCAGCGGTCGCAGATTAAAAGAATGTTTAGGCCAACGTGTTTGGAATTCCTGGTTCGATAGTGGTTCGTACCGTACACCATACGGATTAAATTGTGGAGCGAGAGATCAATCTAGGATATCTCTAATTCCCTCTTACTCTCTGTATTTGTACGATGAGATAAAGCTCTGAATATCTGGTATTGTTACTGTGCTCTTAAAATAAGTAACAGAAAAGAGTGAAGACAACAAGCTTTGTAAAATTTAACAAATAATTTATTTCCCTAGAATACAAAGTGAAAAATGACAAAAAGTAACTTGCTATTGCGAATTAGATCCAAAAATAATTCAAGAATTAAAGACAAGTCGTAGCAATAAAAAGTCCTGAATAAAACTCAGTTCAAATCCCGAAGAGATCCAAAATTGAAGGTGATGACGTGTCTGTTACAGCCTACGAAGTACTGATGTGTCAACAGTAACTTGTTGAATCACAGAAATATTATTCCAGGTTTGCATTCAGTATAAATTCCAATGAAATCCACGGCTTTTATCAGAGCACTCTTGTATTTCCAGAAAAAATAATCACTTGAATTCAACAATTTGAAGAAAATAAAATTCAGTCCAAACTGGTCACAACATTATACAACTCAAAGTGCTAGATATTAAAGCACTACTGGTAAAAATCCTCACAGTCACAAGATAATATAGTTCTCTGCTTGACTCCATGTCACAATTAGCATTTTCTAAAAACAACCATTACCTAATGGAAAATAACCTTTTAGAATGATCTAATGAGCCTTGTTTATTTTACAACACTTAGGATTCTCCAAAAACCCTGACCCAAATCAACATGTTTACCTGCATAATAATTTGGTTAATTAGCTCATACACATAGAGAATAATGAAGCTATTTTTAGTTGTTTACATAAATGAAATAAAAAGAAAAATAAAAAAGTCAACCATGTCAAGCAGAAATTAACTCAGTTTCGTACAAGGTCAAGTCCAGCAAACAATGTTACATTACAATAACATGTAATGAAATAAAAAATTTTAATACTAACAGACAAACAATTAAATTAAATATACATAACAGGTATTTATACAGATTTTCAGCTCTTGGATTTGCATTAAAATCTCAGCACTCATTCCGTTCCCTGGTGATGTATTTGCAGGCATAGCCAACCATGGTTTGTTGACATGTTTATGATTTCTGTTATTGTATCCCCTACCCCCCCCCATCCCACCCCAGCAACATCCTGAAGTATGTTAGTGAATAGGAACATTGGATTTGCTATGTCTTCAAAACGATAAGCTACCTGACATATGTCATTCACGAAGGAAACGCAAAGTTTAACAATCATACTTATTCAGTTTCCATCTCTGACCTGGCCTTTGATGCTTGAGTCTGTTAGTTTAACAGTGCATCGGAAAGTGGTCGCGCCCACAGATGTCACCAGCTTCCCACCAAAATTTAAGAGATAGATCGCATATGGTCACATCTAAGGACGAGTAGGGTCTTGTGGCATGATATGTGTACAAAGATTATAAAATGAACAGGGCCGACAAGGGGGGGGGGAGCAACCGGGGAGATATCCCCGGGGCCCGGGCCCGTAAGGGGGCCCGAGCCGAACAACACTTTATAATTTTATAAAAGAAAAATTTTGTTTGAACAAGAACTAGGAGAGGCCCGGGTATTTCTTACCCCAGCGCCCGTGATCGCTCTCTACGGCCCAGTCAATGAAACAGCAAAGATTGTGTTTTGAAGCAAAGTCTTCTACTTTCTTTCTTTTTGTTTTTAAAACTGATACTGGATACTGAACAATACATTACCGATGACATTATCTTGGTGATGAAAACAGACGTTGTTAATTTCAACTTCACCACGTGTGACAATACATGACAAATGCCTCACCAAAAGCTCACCACCATAAGTTCGGTCAGAATGCACAACATGTTTACAATTACAAACAATCACTAAATGTGTCCGCTCCATACAGTGTCAAAAGAGAAACTACATTTATTTTAAATGTGTTGTACATTTAATATTTGAGACGGCTTCCATCTTGAGATACACAGGGTATTATCAATATTCCAAGCACATCCATGATTTGTCCCCATTGGTGACTTTCGAAACTTTAGCATGCAGTCAATAATGAAAGCCATTATTCTGATTGACGCTAAACTCTAAATGCAGAACTAAATCCATATTTTAATCCTCTGAAGAGATTTTTATTGTTGATTTTAGATTCCAAAATTGAAAACCCAGACGCTTTGTTGAGAACAAATTCCATGTTATGAATATGTCGATTAATTATGTTTCGTTGTTCGAACTGAATTTGACATTTGGTGTATTAAAATTCCACCTTTCTATCTCATGTGGCAAATCCTCGCGTAATTCGCAGTGGTCACAGAGGATTCAAGTCTAGAACTTGTACGAAAATTATTACCTTGGGAAGCATTTGCTTTCATGACTAATGTTCTGATATGTTCATTCATCTCTGACGCCCCAAGTCCCAATGTACTTGTACTCAATGTTAATTCCATATTCGTTATGACAACAAGACTATGTATTCTGCTGTACTTCTCTTTCACTCATTTGAATATTGTTGATCAAGGTCTGAACCGGAGTCATTTGCAGTACGGAATAAGATTTAAGGTTTATGTGACCTTTTTGGTCATTTCACCAAGTATTGGAGGCCAAATGGCTTCAGTTAAGGATAGGAGAAACCATACATTGTAATTACCTTTAACGGATGATATTAACTAGATTACAGTACTGTAATTACTTATAGGTAATCATATTTAATCAACTTCCATTTAAGCGAGCATTTTTTTTCAGTTTCTAAAACTACACCAAACAATGACGAAGTCGAAATCATTTCAAAACAAATCTGACACAACCCCTATCAGTGTACATAACTTACACGCGTGTCTTCGCACCATAATGTTGATATATTCAGACCATAGTGGTCACTATTGTTACGGTTATGGATGAATGGCTTCAGTTTGGCAACTACATATTTTATGAAATTGACTCGGAACATTAAACATTTTGGTACTCCAATCAGATCGAATTAATTACAATTCACATTTTCTGCTGAGATAGATAGATAGATAGATAGATAGATAGATAGATAGATAGATAGATAGTAAACTCCGCTTCCAATGCTGTTGTATATAACGATATGTATGTATCTTTAACACAAATGGCAAGGTTTTTTTTTTTTTTTTTTATAAACTATATTACCTTAAATGTCATTCATTTCTTATAAGAAAATAGTATTTTTTAATAACAAAATAATTTGAGGAGTCTCTTGAATTATGTTTCAACCTTGAGTATAAGTCCACGAAAAACATTCTAGTATTGTTTTATATATCAACGAAACATCTCTAGCGTTGTTCTGTTGTCTACACGGAACAATGCTAGCGTTGTTTTGATGTATTCACCAAACAACGCTAACGTTGTTTTGATGTATCTGCAAAAATGTTAGCGTTGTTTTGATGTATCCACGAAACAATGCTAACGTTGTTTAGATATATCCACGAAACAATGCTCGCCATGTTTTAATGTATCCACCAAAAAAAAATGCTAGCATTGTTTTGATGTATCCACGAAACAATGCTCGAATTGTTTTGGTGTATCCACGAAACAATTTTAGCGTTGTTTTGATGTATCCACGAAAAAAATGATAGCATTGTTTAATGTATCCACGAAACAATGCAAGCGTTATTTTGATGTATCCACGAAATAACGCTAAAGTTGTTTTGATGAATGCACTTTAAAATGCTAGCGATGTTTTAATGTATCCAAGAAACAATGCTAGCGTTGTTTTGATGTATCCACGAAACAAAGCTAGGGTTGTTTTGATGTAACCTTTAATATGTTTAGATATACATCTGCTCATGCTTTCGTCTCAGATTGTAAATTTTACACCGTTAAGCCCAGACCGACATATTTTCACGTATTTGATTGGAAAGCTTAACATATGAAAAGACGTTTTGAATGATACTTTTTCCAGATATGGATTATGTATCACCATCATACAAAAGTGCCATTTTTGCAATTGACCATGCTACCAATCAATATCTATCGATCGTCTCGATCATTAATATCAGGGTGGTCCAACATCTTTAACACAGTGGGCCACATCGACCAAAGATGTAAAGTTAGTTGGACATGCATGATATATTATATTATAATAATTATACTTTAATTATAGCAATGACTTTCTGTATGAGCGTGGGCCACATAAAAAATGACCAGCTGGCCTGTTGTTTGACCACTCTAATGTATATAATTATCTCTCAAGTCGAAATTTCTTAGATGGAGGGATTTTTGTGATGGGAAATCAGGAGTAACCGAGAGAAACTCTGGTATAACAGATGGAATAACACAAACAAGTTTATAATGGAATGTTTCCAATAATACTGAATACGAAGAAACGATTTCCATATGCAAAGCAGAGAAAACAATGTAAACAACGTAGTAGATATAAATTTTCTCATTGTTCTGGGACGACAAAAGAGCGGGTTTTACATCTTCACCGAGGTTACCCAAACGTATAATTTTGTATTTTGTATCATTTGTATCATTTTGTAAATTTTGTAACCTCGCAGGCCTAGAAAATTAGTGATAATTCTCTGACCTAGCAGCCATTAAAGGTACGACTGACTCTAGTCATATTGACGCGAAACTCGAGAGATGACAGAATTAGGGACATACTTAATCGATATCTATATATAGTTAATTTGTCAGAATAATTATTAGAATGATGATGAACAGAATTATTTTCATGCAATTAAATTTAGTATTAAAAGTTAATACATAAATATAATTCCAAAGTAAAATGCCGTTTCACACATCTTAGATTCTATAATAGCAATAATAATAATAATAATAATAATAATAATAATAATAATAATAATTAAAAAAGAGGCTATCATCTCTACTAAACGGTCTTGTTAACGTAATATATTATAACAAT
>JAECUM010005953.1:0-11724 GCA_016617855.1 Megalonaias nervosa | reverse complement strand
AAAAAAAAAAAAAAAAAAAAAAAACGTTGATAGGAGTATATTCTGCTAAGTGCTTTCGCATCATCTTTATAAATGCTCTTCAGGTGAATACATCATTTCTTTACAATATTTTTGTAAATAAACAATTTGATGTCATTATAATATTAATTACATCATTGTTTTTATTATACGGCAAGAAATTAACAACTTCACTAGATCTATATACCACACTTGTATACAAAATTAAATTTGTAATATTGAAATGTCATGAACGTGCATTAATGTATTGTTGATACAATATCGAATGTGATTCATACAATTTAAATGTTAAAAAGTTATTCTGCCATCATGATATGAAAATGTATTAATGTGTTAATACAATGTACCGATAATCATGTGTTAATTTTTATAAATAATTAGCTCGAGCTATTAAGGTCTGGATGTAGAGTACGTATGAAATGCAGTTCCTTTTCTTCAATTAAAGATTCATTATTAGTTAATAATTTATAAAAGAGAAATACTTTGAAATTTCCTCCTTAACAGTTATGTATATGTTTATTGACTGTCCATAAATTAAGCTCTTCTTTTTATTTTTTGTTATGTCTATGTAATGTCATTCCCTTGTTAATTTTTCGTCTGAGGTATGTAAAAAGCTTCACACCGCATACATATCAATGCATAAATCACATTTCTTGAATTGTAATTAATGTCTTGTTTAACTTTAAATAGCTTACCATTTTTAAATTTTATTAGGTTTCCTTCTGTTATATTGGAACAAATTTTGCATCTACTCATACCACATTTGGTTACTCAGGCCGTTCTTTAAACGACGTTAAATTTAGATCTGGTAAGAATATGTTCAAAATATTTTGGATTGTCTCTTACTATTAATAATTTTCCGTGTTTCCAAGTCATTTTTCATTTTATCACTACGTTTGAGTAATTGTTCACATGTTCATACCAGCGTTGTGATATTTGTGTATTCCGTGGATTTTAGGTTGTAATTAAAGGGATTCCATTTCATGATGGGTTTATGTTTTCACAGATATTTCCCTTGATTGGTCCATTTATTTTCGCTTTGAGCATTCCTTGATTGATACTTTAGTCTGGGTAATTTTGCTTCCGAAAATATTGCTGTAACTCTGCCAGTCTTTGTTTTTGTGTATGTTTGTTCTTTACAATTTTTATAAATCTTGAGGCAAGGTTAAAAGGAATGTTCGCTTTTATATGTTTTGCATGATATGATTTAAAATTGAGATAATTATGCGTTTCAGTTGGTTTACTATAAATTTCAGTAGTATTATGTGTTCCAGATACATGTAGTTTGAACAGAATATCTACGAAAGGAATGCTTATTTCACTCTCATTCTTTGTGAAGTTTATAGCTGGATGAAGGTTATTAAGTTCCTTGAAGAATTCTTCTATTGGTATATGTTTATTCCATATGAAGAAGCAGTCGTCTGAAAGTCGTTCTTGTGGTAGATCTTGTAGGACTATTTGGAACTTAATTGACAATACTGTATGTTCTTTTCAAACTTTTACATTGTATTCAAGGGAAATAAATTGTTTGTTAAATTTTGCAAAACCTGTTGGTTTTCACTCTTTTCTGTTAATTAGTTGAATACCAAAGAGTTGTAACTATATAACTATATATAAGCAAGGGAAGGGTGCCAAAATGCTACCCCTTCTTGGACATGGATAATAGTGGCAAATGGACAAGAGTTTTAGCACCCTTATGCAAGATATAGGTATCTTATCAGTGTTCTCCTCATACCATTAAAATGAAGTTGGGCACTTACAGTTCCATGTTGGTTCCACTATTCTTCTTACACCCTTTACAGATTACTATACCATAATTGATGAAGCGAAGTATAACATTTTTCCAAGGCTCTGTCATTTTGCCATTCCAAGTGGTAACGTGGGAATTAAGCTAGCAGTCAGTCTGTTGAGCTTTACTATATTTGATATGAAATTTGACAAATTTTATTGAGTTGCACAAACACTTTTCCATATTTCTGAAAGCATGTAAAAGGTTTTAATGTCTATAACTAGCAAAGTTGAATCTTTGTCAATTACAAACCAAACTACTTCTTTGTACACAACACTATCAAAATATTTTGGGTATAAATCTCTACTCCAGGCTTCGTAACAGAGGTAGAACTAAAGTACAATGTAGGTATTAAGGATCCAAGACAATAAAGGAAAAAACAAATGCATACAATGAAGTAACAGTTACTTATTTTTGCTACAGTGGTGCACTGTCTCTCTGGATGTGTGCATATTTTCAAGTAAGATGACAGTATGGGCAAGGAGAAGACATATTGGATTACATAAGTGACAATGTTTCATCACAGGCTCCTCTTCTTCTTTGCTTGTTTAGGAAACAAGCAAAAGCTTAGAATATATGGACCAAAATGCAAAAACCTTAATAATTAATTTTGACATTGATGTTGATTCCAATAGTATTAAAAAAGATCTCTTTTCTTACAAATTACCTAACAGTGTATTAATCCAGGAAAAGGTACAACATCTAAATGAAAGAATGAACTCAAGACCAGGTGAAGTTTTATTTTATATCTTTATAGTAAATGCCATTAACACAAAAGAAGAATCACAACTTACAAGACATAAGCATCACTCAAGATGAATTCTCTCTTTTCATATAAATATTTCAATATTTTTAAAATGAATTTTCTTCCCTTAAGATTGGATCTGTCTCATCATCAAAAATGGAAAGAGAAGGTAAAAGTAACAATGAAACTGCAAAAAAACTCTTCCTTAAACATCAACAAAACTATCAAATTTCTTACCTATAGGCAGAGACTAGTTACATATGTGTAAATAAAAAAGGATATGAACCTGCACCTTTTGGATCACTGAAACAAACTGAAATAAATGTAAGTGTACATTGAACTGACATGTGTCTCATCATCAAAAATTCAAATAAAAAGTAAAAGCAACAATGAAACTGTGAAAAAAATTCCTAAAACATGAACAAAACTATCCAATTTCTTACCTATAGACAAAGAAGGGATATAAATGTGTAAATAAAAAAAGATATGAACCTGCACCTTCTGGATCACTATGAAACAAACTGAAAGAAATGTAAGTTTACATACAATTGACATCATTATGAAAGTGAAGTTAACAGTATACCAAAACAAAGTAGCAAAAAGAGGTGCATATCTATCAATTCAGAAACAGCAGAGACCCAGATATGCTGGTACTTAATGCAACACATCTGAGTCTACACTGCCCACATTTGGGTGCACATCAATTTATGGTTAATACATTCATTTTTTTAATGCTGTGAATTTTAATTTTACTTCATTTAATGAATATGTTGCAAATGGTAGTATATACAAATAAGTCACATTATATAAAGTTATTCATGGAGTAAAGAAACAAGAACCAGCAAAAGACTTAAAACATATCACTTAAGTTTTCACTTGACTAATCCAATATATGATGGAGCAGCAGAGAGGGTGAACCCTACAATTATTTTTCGAGCAAATATATTTAAGCATGAAAATCATACTAAATAAGGCAAACAAATATTGGGTCAATAACGCTAAACCAGAGCTCTAACCGAACTGAGATTCTCTCTGCGTGGGTTATTTACGCTGTTACTCGTTCGTGACACCTGTGTTTGTAAATTTTATGCGTGTTCGTTTATGTACTCGTGCGCGTAATTTTTGTCAGTCCACCCTCTCTGCGCTGTAATTAAACCATTGTTACATCAATAATGATTGGTGAAGCTCACTCAGCTAGATTAGCTCGAGAACGATTAGAGGCAATTAAGAAATATCTACCTGTTCGTGATTCTGTCAAACAGCAATTACAGTCGAGTCAGGAGTCTCAGGTGGAATTTGCAGAAGGTACAGAACAATTGGTGATCGAGTTGGTTTTGTCAATAATGGTATTATGGCGTTATTCAAAAGTGCCTCATATATAATTGATGGACAAGAGATTGAGATTTGTCATAACGACATCGACGTTGCCACAACGATACTTGGTCTTGCAAGATACAGCGATGATTACTCAAGATCAGCTGGTCCATCGATGATGTTTGCCAAAGACACAACTGATCAAGCAGAGTACAGAAATGTAACATTAAATGCAGCTGGGGATACAGTTGTATCAATGAATGAAAATTTCAACTTGGGATTCGCATCACGTCAAGCAATGCTGGGCGACGATGAAAGATTTTCATGTGCGATTCCGTTGTCACATATATTTGGATTCTGCAGAAATGTTAGAAAGGTTATTTTTGGAGTCAAATACACAGTTGTACTCGTACAAAAAGCCACAGACGATGATGCAATGATGCAATATGGCACGCTAGAGGAGCTGATGATGCTGCAACTAGAGCACTTCATGGAAAAGTAACTCTGACAAAACTTTCATTGTGGATGCCAACAATGACACCGTCATTAATCGAAGAACAACGGTTACTTTCTTTTATGAATCTGGGTGGTAAATTAGCATTGTCATAGTTAACAACAACTACAGATTCTATCCAGAGTAACATTAATGGTTTATTCACATGGCAGATAGCATCACAACAAGGTATCTCTGCGCCGCGACATATATCTGTTGCACTTCAAGATGTTACGCGAGTAAATAATCAAACGCGTAGTATAATGATATTTGACAAACTCGGCGTTACTGAAGTTTCTTTAAGAATAAATGGACATCAAGAACCAGCCGAGGATATTTTGTTAAATTTTGAACAAAACAGCGTTGCACGTGCGTATCATCGTCTGATGACGTTCATGGGGCGTGATCAAAATGTTGATACTGGTTTACAAATATCTCAGCGGGATTTTACAACACTGTATCCGATCTATTACTTTTCACTGGAACATTTGGATTTGTTCAGGCAATCTGTCGTTGATATACACTTTCGAGCTCGTGTTACGCGAGGACCTATCGCTAATTATAGAGCAATCGCCGTTATACTCGGCGATAAGACTATGTTACTTGAAGGTGTTGGTGGTCGAATGAGAGTCATTGATGCGCCAGTAGAAAACATGTAATTAGATCATGAATAAAATTATAAATGTCATATCATCATGTTAGTGTCAGTCTGACTCCTGGTCAGATTAAAAAACTGCAGTCGGCATCAGCGAAAAAATGTGGAGTAAAAATATCCCTAGCGCGAGAACAAATCGCAGGTGGTCCAAATAAACTATCGCTGACTGAACGCCAGCTCAAGTATTTCAATGAAGCCAAACAATCAAAGAAAGGTATACGCGTAAATCTTTCTGCGGGTGCCATCAAAGACACCGCTAAGACGGGTGGTATCTTTCCACTTCTTGCAGCTATTCCAGGAATAATAGCCGCTGCAGCCCCAGCTGTTGGAAAAGCAGCTGCGTTAGGTGCAGTTGGAACAGCTGCTGGAATGGCATTAAAGAAAGCAACAGGAAAAGGAATAAAAACGGAAAGGGTCTGAGACTTCCAGGAACTTGGTACGGGAGAGGATTAAGAATTCCAGGGACTTGTTGATTTTCCCGTTGTCCAATTTTGATTTACTCGATGCTGCTACGCGATTAAATATAAAAAATTTCAGAGGTGTTTTTATGCGTGATCAATTACCACACAAACCAAACAACATTGAAACCGGAATAATCAATCTCGATAAAAACTCCGGCCATGGTACTCATTGGGTTGCGTACGCGATTGATCCACGTGGAGTTGTTTATTTCGACTCGTACGGACTGGCACCACCAAAAGAATTTTTAAAGTATGTCAGCGGCGATATTCCAATCTTGTATTCAACGCTACCAACACAAACATTAACGGATCCTCCAATATGTGGCCGTGAAGCACTGGTGGTACCTGATGCTGTATCAAGATTAAAAAATAAAACACCCCATAAGGCTGTACACGAATATACGAGTTCTGTTTTAAATAATCGCTAATAATATTATGGTAGATATTTACGGAAGATCAGCTAAAACCCGAACCCGAACAGAGTTCGGACCAGATGAAGATTTACTCAAGCGAGTAACAAAACAGATCAATGATGAATTATCTGACCTGCTCAATCTTGCCAACGTTGATCCAAACGAACTTGTTGTATTTCAAAACTGTGAAGGAAGATTGAAGACGAGTAATATTTCAATCAACGATATTATTATTCGTAATCGATTATCGCGAGAAGATCTTATTGCTGTATATGACAAAGAGGGTAAACTTGTTCCTAGTGTTGTTACTCCGTCCTCGATCCGAGATAGCATAAGTGAACGAGTGTTAAAAGCCGGCGATGTAATGAACGGCGTCATTAACATGAATAACAATAAAATTATTAATGTAGGAGAACCAACAGATAATCTCGACGCTGCAACGAAGAAATATGTCGATGATAAGGAAATTCCAGTGACAACTTCCTTAACTACAATCAACGATGGAACGACCACACTCAAAACTGATTTTTCCAATCACGTACAAACATTTCTAAATTTTCGTAGAAATATAAACAGAGCTATTAATGAATTTTTGGGAAGTCCGCCAACCGTTGACATAAAACTCGCCGATGTTAACACGAAACTCAATGATATTATCAGTGGAATTCCTAATATCGTCAATAAAACTAATCTCGTTAAAATTCCACACAAACAAATTAGCAGTATTGTATACACAGTATCATCAGGATCATCAACATGGACACCGCAAAATAACACTATCAAACATACCGCGGAGGTCACTGGTGTGTACAGGCTGTCCATATTTAGTTCTGCAAAATTTAGGATATCTACTACATTTCCACGGCGTCATTCAACCGATAATTTTTCTGGAATTGTGTCTATTATATTAAATAAAGATAACGAAGAAATATTTATACTGGAAGCATCCGATAAAAAAATAACTTTTTACTGGTGGTGTCTGGAATTTTTAGCTGAAACACCTCAATTAATTACTTAATATAGTATAATGATTGACGTTCAGCGATACAGATACAATCAAGTATGTGCGTGGCAAACTAAACTAAAAAATATCATCGACGATTACACAATAAAAGTGAAAAAATATCGAAGACGCGTGGTTGTCATTGACATAGTTGTCTATTCAGTTTCTGCGCTCATTGCTGGAACCGGTGTAATATTATCAACAATAGCAATGACCGCGCCTGTAGTTGTAACGATTATCGTTTCATCCGCAACAACTATCGCGGGTATTTTTAATATTATTGCAAAGAAGATAGATACATGCATGAACACAAAATTCACGAGTATGTGGTAAAATTACATACAGCAACGACAGCATATTCCAAACTATTATCGTTGATTTCGTCGTCGTTCAACGATGGCAGAATATCCGATGAAGAATTCAGCGATATGGTAAAACTCTACAATGAAGTATTTGACGAAAGTATTGAAGAAATCAGGGATTTAGAATAACAATAGTATAATAATGACAACGTCGCTGGCTGAGTCCGTCACTATGTCACGGGAATTATTACAACAAATCGTCACTAATACAGCTCCGGTAAGAACTACAATGATATCAGCGAGTTCAACTAATCCTGAATTCAGTATTATTTTCCAACTGCAATACCAGCAAAAGAAATTGCATTAGCGCAATTACCAGTTTATCACAGTTGGCCAAATATTAGATCAAAATCATTCGGTGGACTACAACTGAATAATTCATTAGTATTTGCAAATAAAAACAAACCCGATGGAACTCCAGATTGGCAAGTAGTCAGTATTCCAACGGGCAGTTATCAAATAGAACAGATCAATGAAGAATTCCAGCGCAGAATTAAATCCATTACAGGCAGAGAATTAAAAATAGCTATTATTGTTCATGAGCCAACGCTGTCATCCGCGATAGAAGTAAATTCTCCAGATTACGCCGTGGACATATATCAGAGTTCGATTAGAACCGTGTTAGGTTGGCTAGAAATCCCACCGGTTTATTTTGGACCACCATAACCACGACGAGATGAATTTTTGACAACAGATCAAAGTCTCATTAAAACTCCAAATTATCGAAATAATCATCCGTGGTCCATTGATAGATTTTTTATTGATGGACGAGAAAAAATTCCTGATTTGAGAATTCCAGGAAGAGTGTAATATTATCACGGTGTAATATTATCAAGGTGTAATATTATCAAGATATATTTCTGAATTAATATAATACAAATAAATAAAAAATATATTTCTGAATAAATATAAAGATATTTCTGAATTAATATAAATAAATAAATAAAAATATATTTCTGATATATTTCTGAATTAATATAAATAAATAAAAATATATTTCTGAATAAATATAATATAATATAAATAAATAAAAATATATTTCTGAGTTAATATATTTCTGAATAAATACATTTCTGAATTAATAATTTCTGAATAAATATAAAGATATATTTCTGAATTAATATATTTCTGAATTAATATAAAGATATATTTCTGAGTTAATATTTATAAATATAAAAATATATTTCTGAATTAATAAAAATATGATATAAATAATATAAAAATATATTTATCAATTAATAAAAATATATTTCTGATATATTTCTGAATAAATAAATAAATAAAAATATATTTCTTAATAAATATAAATAAATAAAAATATATTTCTGAATAAATATAATATATTTTATATTAAAAATATTTGACCAAAAAAACAGCAGCAATGACGATCTGTCTATCATTTTGCGGTAGAATTGCCAGTAAAGCCTTTACCATGAAGTCCTAAGAGTCCTATCATTGATTCTTTGATCCGAACGATATTCGGTGGCACTCTTCATTGATTAAGGTCTTCTCACAGGCACTTCATGAAACTTTTTCGTCCGGCGAACATTCTTTCTGAATGTCCTTGTGTGGGGTACCCTTCTGTGTCAAGGTTACGAGCTCACATCACTCTGCTGTTTATTTTAGGGGCGCAAGCGCATAGACACCCCCCCCCCAATCGAATTCATAATGTGCGAAACGAAATATTAGAAATTCAGAAGGCTGTCTAGGCATATCGATTTCATGTGCCCCCCTCCACAAATCAAACCCCGGGGTAGTGCAAAACGGCACTCACCACCTTGTTCGACGTGGCGAGGGGTATATGAAATCTCTTGGGGCTGCTGGCGCCCCAATTATGAGAAAAATGGCATATTAATCTTCTCCATCGACAAAGTCAGTCATGGGATTCGAACTTAAGACCTCTAGTATGAGAGCCAGACGCGCTAACCACTACACTATGATGTTCAGTTATAAGCATATATTTCAGAAATAATTATATAGTTACCTAGCCTTGACTATGTCACCTGGACCATGTCAAGGATGATAAGTATACACTACCAGATTTCTGAATAAAATATAAAATAAATTGCGAAAATCTGCAATTTTACACATTTCTGCCATTTCTGACTTGGTTAAGATACTGTATTCTCAGGCTAAGAGAACTGTTAGTAAATGCGTTGGACCAATATTATTCCAGTTCTATCCGCATGCAGTCTAGACAAAAAGAAAAATCGATAATGACTACCGCACACACGGCTTATGCGAAATCTGAGAAATCTACTATAGCGCGGTTCGCCGTGATTTTATCACGGAATTCAGATTTTTGTGTTTGATCATATGAAATAAGTAGATTCCTCACACTTCAGTGTTTGAGGGATTAGACATATATATTACTGAACATAAATGTGTGGTCATGTACGCAATAACAAAAGGGAGACAACTGCCACTTACTCTATCAGCGATGACGGAGTTATCTCCCTTCATTGTGTATACTGAAATTTGATCTTTTGTTCGAATTTTTTTGAATACGCTGATTTATATATATATATATATATATATATATATATATATATATATATATATATATATATATATATATATATATTATTCGCAAAAAACGTATTGAAACACTGCAAATGTCAAAATATTTACCAGCTGCGTTTATAGAATTAAAAATTCTCTCTTCACCAGTCTCTACATTTGTAGAGTTAACAGCCCTCTATCCAGACATTTTACATCTCCCAGTATTTCCACATGCAGTATTTTGACTCTGTGTAATAATTCGTAAATTTCCTAAAGAATTATTGATTTTATTACCGTCAATATGATCAATTACAAGTTAGTCTTCGATGACCCCATGAAAACATTCAAATACGAACCTATGTGATAAATATCTTTTTTTTTTCCAACATTAAATCTGAAATAACCAAGAATTTCAACAGTACCAACTGTTTTTTTTAATCTGCAGTTTCTGATGACACCATCACGAGACGCTTCATAATTCTTGATAATGGGATGCTTTATAAATTCCTTTTGTTCCATTTATATAGTAATACTATTTGTCTAAATGATTATGTTGAAATCTGGCCAGATAGTCTTCAGCGGTTTTTATGGGGGATTCACCTGACGACTTCTTATCATAATATCGTGTTAGCTCTCTGTATCTTTTACCACCGCATTGTACACATAACCGTGTTTCTCCTCTGAATCCAACACCTCATCATAAACACGGTTTCGGTCCTAGACTACCTTTTCGAAAGCTTTGCATGTGTTGACCACAAAATTCATTTACGCATGATTTATTACAAGGAAGATAAAATCCTATCATTAGCAATCCGCATCGGTTGTTTGTTTGAATCATTATATATATAATTAAAGTTTAATTAAACATATATTTGTCTTAAATATAGTATGGAGGAATTTGAGAGATTATCCACAATTGAACCTTCCACCGTCTCGACGGGAGCAAGATTTGATCTTGACAAACTACAAAAAACTAAATTTAATTTTTCGATGCAAGATCTGGCTTTGATAAATAGCGATATAATCAATCGTATCCGTGAAGCCAAGAAAGACTTTCGCAACGATGGTGCGGCTCACACTTGGTCAACATTCAGGATCATGAATATCATTGATTTTAGAATGAGTGACGAACGAGGTAAAACTATTATCAACTATCTCGACAATCAGCGATATATTATTTTAGTAAAATTTATTGTGCAGACAGATGATGACACTTGGATTATCCGTGATAAACGTGACCCTGTACGGCTTCATACTGGAAATAATACTGTTACATTAAACAAAAAATCCAAACCAGGAACATTGACTGGTATTGATAAACCGTATTATGAGCGAGCATGTCCTGTAACTGCAGTTGTTTATGCGATATATCCGTTAAATGATAAACCTAACGTTAATAATCTCAAACCAATGAAATTTTCCTCATTGACTTCGTCAAGGGGACTAAACTGCGTAGCTGAGCGGGTTATAGAACATTTCTCAAAAGCAATACGCGGAAACGGTTTAACAGATCTAAGACGTAAAAAAATAAATGCGTGGGCAGAAACAGTTAAAGATACCGGAGCATCTATCAACGATGTTGCTAAACTAGAAAAAGAATTAAGATTTCCGATCACGGTGAAGACATTAACCGGAGAGATTTTATACAGACAGTTACAAAAAATGGAACTCTTATAACGATCATTGATCATAACGCACACACATGGACGTCCGTGGTAACAATATTTCCACGAGATAGAATGGTTAAATTTTACAGCGATTATATATTTGACGTTATCAATGAAATTAGTAAGAGTGACCCCGTGTCTGTGTGGTTATTTATCGTAGAGAATCACTCCACGAAGAAATGAAAAATACTGCTCGGAAATACACTCCCTTTGATTTTATCACGGACGATGATGTCAGGATCGAACAATTACTAAGTAACTGTGTTACCGTTCCATCAGTTGCTGCACACGCTGCTCAAAAG
>JAECUM010005950.1:0-56480 GCA_016617855.1 Megalonaias nervosa | reverse complement strand
AACGATAGTGTGTGTGTGTGTGTGTGTGTGTATGTGTGTGTGTGTGTGTGTGTGTGTGAGAGAGAGAGAGAGAGAGAGAGAGAGAGAGAGAGAGAGTGGTTTGGATTTTTAACGTAGCTTTAACAATTTTTTTTTTTTCAGTCATATCGCTATGATGTCTGCAGTGTGGCACTTTATAGTGATGTCTAGCACTGGGACATCATGCCGCAGACATGTAGCATGATGTCCCACCCAGTCACATTATCCTGACACCAGGCCGACCAGTCCTAACACTAACCTCTTAATGCTGAGCGTCAAGCGAGGTAGCTGTTAGTACCATTTTTTAAATAAGTCTTTGGCATAATTCGGCCGAGGTTCGAACCCGCGACCTCAAGCATCCGAGGCTGAAGCTCTAACCACTTAGGCCACCGGAGCGGTATGTATAACGATAGCGAAAAACGATCGAAATTGGTTTAAGAATGAATGCTTTCGAGTTGTTAGACCATTGAACTTTCGTAAAAACTGCTAATTTCACACAGTTAAAGGTCCAAACAGTCTAAAATCATTTGAAATGTTTTAGGTTGGTGTTTATTTTCTTGCGTTTGATTTGAATATGTCTTTAAGTGAGTGTCTTTTTATATAAATAAGTATGGGGAAAAGCGCCCTGTTAATAATTGACTTTCAAAGCTGAATTAAAATTGAAAAATTCATATAATCTTCACAGGTTGAAGATCATAGACGCCTTGCATCAAATACACAAGCGCAAACGGTATGTTGGTGATTTTTTTTTTCCTCAGTATGACACATTTGCACTATGTATGTTTTCCGCAACTGAGAGCCCACGAGGCCGATTTACGGCTCGTCGGGGATGTTGTTATTTTGGGGTTTAACACCGTTTCTCCAATACAGCTTGATGGAGGAAGAAACCGGGAACATCCCGGTAAGAATGCAAAAATTATAGATTTTTTCCTTAACACATTTCTTACGCCGTTTGATACAGTGAACATTGCTGCGCTGCAAAAGAGTTCTGAACGAACATCATTAAACAACAGATTTTAATAAGTGTGAGTTTACTTGTATGAATTTTATGTGGTATTTTTTATATTTGAAACCAAGCGTGATTTTTGTATGTTAGTAGGCTTACAGTCTATTTCAGTAACAGACGTTGCACCCAAATTTCGATTGTCACTTAATTTGGGTTTGTAATCGACGCCAATCGATAACTGATCTCTACATCTTTTTCAGCCATAATTGTGAGTGTGATGACAGTTAAAATCGCTACTTAAACAATTTTATTACCATATGGAATCGACACTGTAAGTTATGGGTGACAGGAGATTTCGAGTAGCAACAGGTCATATAAGTTCAGTCACTGACAATACGTATCATTCACGTGGAAGACTAATTATAAAACGTTAATACTTGAAACCTGCTTGTTGTAGTTTGGCGTTCGTTTTGATGCATTCGTGACAGCAACTTTTCATTGATTACATAAGAGGGGGAACAGTCATTGTAAAATCTTATCATGATTGGGAGACAGAGGGGAAAGGTGAAAGTGGAGGGAGAGAAGACGAAATAAAACAGGTCTGATTATGGAAATACAGATGTAAAGAGCATACATTACTTTTCTAAATGGCAAAAGAAAGTTGTTTCAAAAGTGATATCGGCACTGTGGCGATATCATTTATCTCCCACAGATATAGTTCAAAATTTTATTCTGAAATACATTATAAACTGAGAATAATTTGAATATGCACAAATTTAATAGTATATATTTATCACGTGACCAGAAAGACTAATTTTATTCGACAGAACCGCAGAACAATGTTGTGAAATGTCATTTAAATATATTCGGATGTCTCGGTCATTACGCATCTGCTTTATATAACGTGATGACATAATTTTGAACCATTCGATCTGCGAAAAGTTATGAACATTTAAATAAATAAATAACTGTTTCAATTATCAGAATGTTGTTTTTAATACTGCATGCTTCACATTTAATGTTGAAATTGTGGATATCAAGTTCAGTCGTTTGCTTGGTTGAAAGTTTCTTTTGTGACTCAGTGAACTCATCCACATTATCATCTCTACTTTCAAATGGACCAAACCGCTTGTTTAGTTCCTCCACAGACAAATCTGATAAATCAAAAGCGGCTACTCGAACGGACATTGTTTACAATCAAAAGTAATTGCGACAATTTTTTTTATATCATTTTAATAACTAAAATTATCAGAAATGTAAAATAAACAAACAAGAAACACTAACTGATGAAAAGTACCTATGTTTATGTAGATGTTTGCTTAATTTCTCGAACCATTACTTTCTCATATTACCCCCCCACACACACACACACAACTATGGCAAAGTGGCAACTCTGAAAAGGAGATCGATGACACAGTAGCCGGTTTCGCTGCATTTCGCTGGCATTTACATCACAAGTTTCATGAGACTGCAGATTTGAATAGTGGGATTTGCTCTTAGTGAAGCTGTTCATTCTAAGATATAACCTTCGTAAGCCACCGTTGCACTTTTATCTAACAGGAAATTAAAACATTTTTTTTTAGGTCGAATGCTCGTAAAAAGCAATTTGAAACTTAAACACCTGACCAATGTTTAAAGAAAAGAAGAAATAGATAAGAGCAGTTTAACTTTTTAAGTGAAAAGTATGTTCGTATGGCTAGCTTATAATGTGGTTAAAGTTCTTGGTGCATTTCTACAAAAGGTCTTCTTGACAAGCGCTATCAATTGACTTGCGGGATCCACAGAACGAATTCAGCTGCTACAAACCCAGGGCCGGAGGGGGGGGGGGCGAGATTTCCGGACCTCCCCCCCCCACGGCTAAAAAAAAAAAACAAACCTACACACAAACGTACAGTCACTTGTCACTGGAAATTTGACCATCGTTTTATTCATGCGCACATTTATTGGGTATTATGCACACTTTGAGTAAATAGACACCTAAACTTTTATTCTGCCCTTTCGAGGAAAGTCAGAGCCCTTTTGAAATTTTCGACACCACCACCTTTAACACTTGACCTGATCGGGCCCTGAAACCAATGTAAATACCATGATATAAAAAAATTAACAAACTTTAAATTTATGAATGATCATGATGATACCTATATTTCCCAGTACAGACCATCCTTGATGCAAGTTTCCATTTTATAGACCATTCTTGATGCAAGTTTCCATTTTATAGACCATTCTTCATGCAAGTTTCCATTTTATTGACAATTCTTGATGCAAGTTTCCGCGTGTTGAAAACCATACGAGTCGCGGCATTTAAAAAAAATCTGCATGTGTTTCAAGCATGTATTTTTAATTTCACACATAAACAATTAGGTGTTAATTTAAGAAATGAGTGTCCCAAAGTAAAATCTGTAACAGGACTGAAATTGCATAATTAGAACACTGTCTCTATTTTCTCAGTCATAAACCGGATAAGCTCTCTAAAGATTCTTTTTACTAAATCTTAATTTTCATTCTCAACCTATCATGGCTCTCTAAACCCATATATACTCAATATTATCTTCGTCAGTTTCTAGACTCGTTCTCATTTTGCGATATAATTGGTACCGCAAGTCCTATAAGGAAGTATTCATTTCCCGCCTCCTCTATTGAAAAGTCCGCGGCGGAGCAGATGACAAAAGACGGTGTCATCAGGCCAGAGACTTCGTGCAGGTATTTATTGTGAAATGAGATTTCAGCCTTAAGAACAAACTTTGTACCATGTTTTAAAACCGGTGCAACAGATGGGACAGTTATTCGTGTGAAGTGGTTACCACTTAGCTTTCCCACGATTTATCCAATAGTCTCAAACATTTTTTCAACATTCGAACGTTTGACGATTTAAGCGGGGTATGTTTTCTGTTATGCGGACAATTAGATCAATTTATTGGAATTCAATATCATTGTTAAATAAATCTTGTTATTTCATACTCGTCCGTGTCCTTTTCAGCTTGTCATGTGTGTAAAGCGAAGAAGAAGCCTGTTAAAACACTATAAAACTAATAATAAAATCAGGTTTTTTAAATCTTTTTCTTCCCAAAATTGTAAGATTGTAATTGAAATTTCCTGACTATTCTCCAAATATCGAATTTATTTTTTTTACGTGAATTTGGTCGAATTTTCGAGCAATAATTGTTTTATTTGTTATTTTTGTTTTGTCTTTAATAAGCTTCTGTAATAAAGAGTTGAATTGTAACTCACAAAGCTGAGGATTGCAAGTGGCATGCATCTATTTCCAAAATTTTAATCGATTCAAAGAAAATAAAAAATATTACATTATTTACATCGTTTGCTCAGTAGGTGGGTATGAACGTCATTTGCGTTAAAGTCACAAAACAACAAATATTAATAGCATAATTAGAAATTCTACTAGATTTACCAAATTTAGACCCTAGCACAAGATTTCTCATTTTTTGAAGCTGAAGCTGAAAAATCGTCAAAGATAACACACACGGTGATCGAGCAAATTTTGTCTTCGTAAACTATCCATCAAATATGTTTATCTGGGGAAAAAATACAATTTTAGAATCCATACATTTCAACAATTTAATAAGATGTTATGAAATGACACGCATTCCTCTTATTACGATGTACGGCGAACTATGCCATTCAAGTTTATAAGTTACTGAGGAACACAGATGAATTGCGAACCAACCGGGAGTCTCGTCCGTACATCCCGAAGGAAAGCGTCATGTGACAGATTCATCCCTTTCTAAGCTCTGTTCCGCTAGATATTGGTTCGTAGTTTTGGTTTGGTTTTGTGTGTGTGTGTGTGTGTGTGTGTGTGTGTGTGTGTGTGTGTGTGTGATTTGAATTTTTAACGTAGTTTTAACAATTTTTCAGTCATATCGCCACGATGTCTGTAGTGTGGCAGTTTATAGTGATGTCTAGCACTGAGGCATCATGCTGCAGACATGTAGCATGATGTTCCACCCAATCACATTATCCTGACACCAGGCCAACCAGTCCTAAAACTAACCTCTTAATGCTGAGCGCCAAGAGAGGCAGCTGTTAGTACCATGTTTGTAATTCTTTGGTATGACTCGGCCGGAGATCGAACCCAAGACCTCCCGCATCAGCGGCGGACGCTCTAACCACTAGGCCATACAATTACGAGCTTTTGTTTCGCTCCATACATTGCTTTATTGATATGCGCTACGCCAATATCACATTTCACATTTCATAGTTCAATAAAACAATTTATTGACTTCAACAAAAGGTCATAATTGTATAATATTGACAGTTGGGTAACAGAAAGCCACAAATAATAAAATATACAGCCCAAATTCCACTTATGGTCACCTCCTACAATACAACCAAACAGGTAGCCGTGGTAGCTGAGTTTATAAAAGTCGGACTCGTATTCCAAGGATCGCGAATTCGATATCAGTCCAGGCCAGCTGCTTGAGTGTGTCCTTTAGAAAGCCATGTACCTCCTACTTCTTCGACATTATATAGACAACAATGTGTTAAACGTTCTGTTAAAACCAAGAAAAGGACAAATAAAAAAAAATATCACCCCATCTCACCCCATCCTATATCCAACCAGCATTTGATTTTCCATTTTATTTCATGTAAATGTTTTACATCACTGTAATAGATTCTACCTTATCACATCCAATTTGTGTCTCTGTCTTAGCTAGCTGTTTATAAAAGGTTACGGTGTATGTACCTCTGGAACTGCGCCCAATTTATGCGAAACCTCATTAGAACTTCCTCTTCCATTAAAAATACCGTTAATGAAAAATGTATAAAAATTTTCGGAAGAGGATTAAGTTTATAAAATTGCCAATTTACACGATTGCTGCTGGAAAATTACACGAAGTACAGGCTTAGTTTCGGTTTTATTATGGTCTTTTTAGATAGCAACTATCACAAGTTTATATAAATTTACCTTGCGTGAAGAAAATTTCTCAGAAATAATTGTCTCAGGAATGTGTTCGGTACATTGACTCGAATAGTTCAAGTGGTAGAACGCGAGTTTAAAGTTAGGGAGGCTCTGAGTTTGAGCACCAGCCTGGGCCACAAATATTACCCCATGATATAATATTATCTCTAGAAAGAAGAAAAATTAAATTCTAAAAGGACTTCAATCAGAGCGTTTAGATTGTTTGAATATACGTGGTCTTTAGCTAAAGATTGCACTTTCTGAATGTATTGATGTAATCTGAAAATTTTTGGGTGTAATTGAAGCAAAGCTGGACGATCACGATATTATTGAATTACACATTATCGTCGTCGTCGTAATCATCGTCTTCGTCATTGTTGTCGCCGTCTTCGTCCTCCTCCTTGTCGTCGTCATCATTTCCTTTTGTTAAAAGCTGTATTAGCATTGCGTTATTACTTGTATCCGATACATTTGACATTTTACGGTTGAAATTAAAGAAATTCTTGTTTAATATACTATTGATGGTTTTCGTTTTCTTTTCATTTTTGTATGGTAATTTAATAACAGAAAATAGACGGCTATGGTGGCCTAAGTGGTTAGAGCGTCCGCCACGGATGCGGGAGGTCGTGGGTTCGATCTCCTGGTACTAACAGCTGCCTCGCCACATTAGTTTATTTTGCATTTATTTTTGGCATATTTTGTTCCTATAGGAAACACATCTGACCATACATCTGAAATGTAACCTCACCTCATATTAAAATTCGATCGTAAATCGACTTTCAATTTCCATTAGTCCAGAGGAAATATTGCCAACTTCCAGCACGTGCCTGGCACATGAGCAGAGAAACGGAAATCATCGATATTAGTCTGTAATTAGTGTAAATGTTTGTTATTGCCATTTGCTAATGAATTCATTCAAAAGATATTACAATCTTTTGTTGTGAAATAAATTATACTTGCTTAAAGTTACATTTGCCAGAACAAACTTCATATAGTCCATTGTGATAGATTAACTACAAGTTCTACTACATCGATGTGATGTCACACGATTTAGTATGTACTGAGATAAGTATCTTCATTTTATATGCACTGGAATATTCCGGCTGCAGTACAGATACGGATACAGTATATTATCATATCAAAAGATTGCAACGCTTTTATTTCTAGTTCTGAAACATCTAAAGAAATGAATCTTGGACACTTATCTATCCATACACATCAAAATCGCAAGTGTCAGGGCCGAACAAATAACTTGATATATAGTGTTGAAAATAGAGCTGATCAAGTCATTAAAGAATCAACACGAAAACGCAGTAAAACAACTAATGAGCCGAGTACCAGACTATTCATATAAATTTCATTGTTTCTTTAGTAGTGAACAAGTAACGAACATCACAAAAGCTTTCCAACGTAATAAAATGTATTTTCTTCAAGTTAAAAGAGCATGAAGTGAAATCTTTCTCATACGTCTTTTAACTTTTTAAAAGTGCGTAGAGATAAGATTCAATGAAAGTATTGGTTGGCCAAATCGGATCGGTACCATGCAATCCATCTTCTGCGGGACTTTGGCGGGTCGCGGTGCAAGGTCAGTAATATTTTCACTTGAATAAAGCATTAGATGATTACCAAAAGGACAAATACGACAACAACTGGACAGATACGCACCGTTGTTCATCTAAACACAACCATGGAGCATGAACACCTCTTAGCAATCTTTTAACTTTCGGCTTAGCTGAATTAACGAAGCCATTCAGCTCGCCATATGGCCGAAATTGACCATTAGGTAAGGTTGCGAGGATCTGGTTAATACACATCCATTCTGTGGCAGATGTTGTAACTGAATGGATATTCAGAACGCCTGGTGACAACAAAATAGCAATCTTTAAACCAGTATGTAATGGGATGATCATGAGAATCCCCTCATTAAAGAGGTATGTGGTCATTGTGTCCGCTTTGTCGTTCTCACCAGATAAAACTGGTTCCCGCTGACTATACGCCAAGACCAACACGATCTTCTTGCGTGGCAAATATCGCGAAAGGATAGGTAGAGCTGGGCACCACAAACATTTTTTTTTTTTTTTTAACCGCCGTATGAAGCGGAATTTCTGAACATACCGCGACACTTTTTAAAACAAATTTCCGTCTGTCAATAGCCGGAAGAAAATCTTATTCTGATTTACGATAAACATTATATCCATTATATTATCTAAAAAAATAATTATTTTAAGATAAAAAGATATATCAGCTCAAAAGAAACCCGCACCCCATCCCCAATAAGTTAAATGATCAGTACCTTATAGCAGATGAAATTGATATGTGCGTGTTAATTGTTGCACAAGTTGTAATCTAAAACCTACAAATAAAGTGCGACGATTAAGTTTACACTATGGACCTTTTCGGTAACCTAAGTTATCTCCTTCTCATATTAGGTAATTATTACATCCGGTAGATAATTAAGCCGCTGGACAATAAGATAGCTGCTATCGTCACTAACGAATCCGTCTTTGCCAATTGTTTTGCATTTAGTTGTGTTAATCATGACGCATGAGTGATTTCTTGCCCCTCTCACAGTACAGTATACAATTACTATCAGGGAACTACATATGTATATATGTATACAGCGACGAAATGAGGAAAATCTCTCTCTCTCTCTCTCTCTCTCTCTCTCTCTCTCTCTCTATATATATATATATATATATATATATATATATATATATATATAATGTACAAAACGGCGATCTCGTCACTATTAGAAAATAATTACTAGACCGAAACCGGAGAATCATCACAACACATAATTTTATACAACTATTATACCTTGCACTCTTTTGTTTTTGTACACAAATAAACAAAGTAAATTAAAAAAAAGCGTATTGCAAATTAAGATATCTAAAATGGCCATTCCTAACGCAAACACGATATTACATTATTAAAACAATATAGCATACACACACACGATACAATAGACTGATCCTTATTCAAGATCACTAAAATGTAGGTACCATGATATAGAAACCAGTCGCAAGACCTGGTGTCTGAGGAAGGAAGCATATGTCACAAAGAAATATACCGGGAAGAAAAAGAAAGGGACCAGGTCCAGGGACATTGAGAGTACGACACATCGTAAAATAATAAAATGCAAATAGCAACGATCAACCCCTTAACAAGAATAATAAATACTTTGTTCCTTCAAAATTCTTTTTGATTTGTTACAGAAAAACAAACACCCACATTATGGGGGATACGGAAACTCATTAAATCCTTTAAAGTGCCCTCAAATAAAACAGTATACAGCTCACCGTTCGTAAAATAACTCTGATGAACGGTCCAGCTATTGTGGAACGTGATCAGTGGATTATAGGTAGTATAACTAAAATACGCAATGAAAAAATGGAACGCAATGGAAATAAAAAAAGCAATGGAAATTATTTTTGTTTTTAATTTTTTTCATTGAAAAAAATCAAAAGAATTTTGTAATTATCAGTTGCATACATATCTGCTTGAATTGCACAACAGAAAATAGAATTAATTTTCAAAACTGACAATAATAATTGTATGAAACGTGCCCTTTTGAGAAAGTATGCAATCGTCGTAAGCAGATGGAAATTATCACATTAAATAATGTTCATTGCCGATTTTTGGATAGTATAAAGCTCTAGCGCAATGGAAATAAAGTACGCAGTGGAAATTAAAAGTTTTAGATTATTCGTTTGATCAAGGAAGGTTAACAGAAGGATTTCATCATCAGGTGCAAATTCTAAGCGTTTTACATAATATTGAACATGATCATGAATAAAGGTTCATAACTGACTTACTTAAATAAAATGCTACATTCAACATTCAGTTTAACTGTAATTGGTTTTTTGTTTTTATATGTTGGTGTTTTTATTGTTGCTGATTTGCCAAGGAATTGTGTATTCACTATTTTATTATTCCTAAATTAATTTCTTCTTTATTTTTTAAAAACTTTCAATAACAAGTATCTGCATAGGTTATCCACACACTTATCCACATACTCATTCATATATGATTTTATCCATTGTGCCTAACAATTATTCGTTAATTACTTTATCGCGCATTTATTTAGGGCGTTTAATTGCAAAGTTTGCCCATGACGCGAAATATAATTTCATTCACTTCGTTCTGTTTTGCAATGAGGCCATAGAACACAATTAATTTTACTATATATTCTCTACATTTGTTTCTCAGTACTGAACTTTCCACTGTGTGACAATCAATACAAATCATATGTTAATCTAAAATACCCTCAAAGATGACTTTACAGCGAAGTTCTTGTCAAGGGTTGACCTGCATTTTTTTGAGAGGCTGAATTGTAAACAAAACACCATGCAATGGAACACAGATTTCACTTCCGGATCATCACCAAGGTCTTATTACTCACTGTGCACTGTCGCCGAAATACACACAGACAACCACACCATAAGCTCATATTCTAAAGAATAAACAATTGCCTTTAAATCCTTACCAAGAATGCCTAAATCTAACTCTTGTATCACCACCAAACGAAGACAGGAAAAAATTATCTAAAAATAGACTGGGACTACATTCGTGGGTACTGAACCGGAACTATTAATTGTGACCTAAGGCCAATGAGTGAATGTCGACCAGCGGCAATACATACCGGAAATGCTTCTAGCGCATCCTCCTTACGCCAAAGAGCTCGAAAAGAAAGGGCAGATAATGAGGTTACCGAATGAGGAAATAGCTGACACGCTATGAAAGACACTGTGCTGACATCACAGACCTTGTTGATAAATATAGAAGTGTTGACACTGAAGCCAACAGATTACTGCCTACACTACTGATATCGCTGGCATAGGAACTTTCAGTGGAGTGCCGACACTTGGAGAAGATATTTGTCAGAGAGCGCCAGTAAACATGAAATACACTGGCTCAACAAATGAAAACATCTAGTGGAATTGAGAAATCACGTAAACTTCAAACAGAAAACAACTGCTTTTCTAAACAACTTAGGATGATTTGGAGTCCTACAAAAGAATACATGTAGTTGGCATTTTAACATATTCTACTAGTAAATTTCTTTTTTCTTTTAATAAAAAAATGACATTTTTGGCAATCCAAAATTCTCCCACGAGTTGGATTTGGCGCTAATATCTTTCACAACATTCGATTTGGCCGTTGGTGTACGTGACACGTGTCGAACTAAAGGATCATAAATCTAATTATATTTGTAATATTCAAAATGAATTTGTGACAAATACAACTGTTTTGAAAACAAAAAAAGATAATAATGAAGTTTTTTTTATTATTTTGTCACGAAAAATGAAAGCATGCTGTTAATATATTTAAATTAGTAACTAGATTACTCGGGAATTTCCGTATATTCCTTACGGATGGAAACTACCGCAGTACCGGTACAGTGAAAAGGTATTGCATATGGTACCTGAAAAATACACCTGGGTAAATCGGTATACTGGTCATACCACGCACTTCTACTGAATGTATAATAAAATACTTTATATTCAACGTGTTGTCTTTTTTTAAATGTTTGATTTTTTAGGACACTTAATAGACGATTTATATCAAAAACACCTTCAGCAGATGTTTTCTAAAGTAACAAAAGCGTGAAAGAAAAAAGAAAACATTTTATTATTGTATATTTAACTGTTGACTCAAAGTTGCTAAATCCGTGAGAAGTACACTGCAACAAAGTACAAACTTTGTGATTTTCCTTCGATTTTCCTTCACGTACATCATTTTAAATATGTCTTGAATGTATTTATTGCAACGAATGCCTTCGTTAGACACAGCTACATAGACTTTATTCGGATTAAGAACGCAGGAACTGCAGAGTTGTCATGTAGTACGAGATATATTTCTCTTTTCAATTTTCTGATGTAGTTCCATTTCGCTGCAAGATTGTACGTGGTGTTATGTGCAATGTTACCACTCAGTCGCACATATGTCATGCATATATTTTGATTACCGTATCGATAAAATTGTCCTTACATTTAAAAAAAAAATCAACGTTTTCTCCATATAACTAGGACTCTATTATCGACTGAACAATCGATATAATTCGTACATTTCATCGATTTTTACCTATACACTGCATAGTCAATGATTTTTTTACTTACAGTAATCCGATGGTTATTTTCTATATACCATTGTCTTATTAGAACTTAATAACTGAAACTTCTTGCAATAAAATTTCACACTCATCCTGTCAATCTTTAAAAATGTTGTAAATGTTTTAGATAATTGCAAATGGATTTTCTTTGGAATAGGTAAATGGCAGGCGATCATCTGTTTTAATTGTCATTTGCATCGTTCGTACTAAAGTTATGGGTGGCCAAGCGGTCTAAAGCGCTCGCCTGTACCGATTACTTCCATCTCACCTCTGCGTGGGTTCGATTCTAAGGCTCAGTCAATGTGGGTAAGTGAGAAAGCTTGAAAATAGTTTCCCGTGGGTCGGTGGTTCTTATTGGGGTTTCTGGGTTCTTCTCCCACCAGTTATACTGGCCTCCATGTATAGCCAATCAGGCGCTGAGAAATGGCATTTAACTCCTAAAATAAGAACAACAACAAGTTACGTGAAGCCTATGTAGTCTGAATGTAAAAAAAAAATACGGCTTTAAATAAAATCTGCTTTATTTGACTCTAAATAAATTTTAAAACTAACAGTTGTCTGAGTAAGTTATAATTCCAGTGATTATCAATTTATGGACAGTCTTTATTTCCCTCAGTCACGAAGCTTGACCAAGGATGTATATAATAGAAACTATGACATGACAAGAAACATGATCGTTCTAAATAGAAGCAGTCAGTACCTGTCTACCATGCAGACCCATAAATAGGATAATGAATGGTTATCACTCGGAAACGCAACTCAGAAAATTAACAAGCATTAACTTTTCAAAAAGCTTCAAGGCTCCGCTGTATTTAATTCGTTATTTGGCTTGGAAGAAAAAGAATTAAGTGGTAGGGGACAGGAGAAGTGGGCCAAATAATTTATTTAAGGCAGTGATATCTTTGTAATTGTTGAGCAGGTGTGGGATTTTGCTTGAATAAAACTACTTAATGCTGTCTAAGTCTGTCATATGGAAGACAAAATGACATTTCATGCTCTTGTAATCGTAGGTACATTTTTCAGACTGAGCTGCGAGTCTAATACTTTCATTCCGTTATACGTCTATTGGACATAACCAAGTTAATCAAACGCCTTGCGATTCTAATTATTTCCAGAATTCTCGCGATGCAGATCTTGTGAATTTAATCCCATTAAAGAGCATGTTATGTAATACAACCGAAATATCTCGAAACATCGTGAATTGACGTCACATATTCGCGTAAGTATGCACGAGTGCCAACAAACACTATCGGTAAATTCCAAAATACACATTAACAATAAAATTCTGCATTGGTCTGCGATTGACACCTTCTTGGCCAACTAAACCTGCTATACTAAATAACCCGCATGCCCCGCCTGCACCTAAATGAAACAGTAACTTAGTACTGACCACATTGACCAGTTATGTTATTATTATTATTATTACTATTATTATTATTATTATTATTGTTGTTGTTGTTTTCACGCGGATTTCGGGTATTTTATATTTGAAAGAACTAATAATAAAATTCGTAATTGATTCGAAAAAATAATCGACAAAGATTATCATTAAAGCTGAAACAAATTGAATAGCAGCTATTTTTTTCTTTCTCATCTTTCAATTCTCGAACGGAAAGATCGGACGTTTATGCAACAAAAAAAAATCACTCTGCATGAAAGCCACCAAGTAAGCGCCTCTATTATCTGGCAATTTACTATCCACTTTTGGATACTATCCCTACCCCACCAACTTGGAGGTTACGTCTGTATTTTAAAAGTAACAAATCAGTTCCAAACACTTGGCCTAATTAATTTGTTGATTTTTATGACTTGCTAAAGTCAATCCTATATATATCTATTTATTGTAATTTAAATTAAGCAGGCTTCTTTAAATAATAAAACGTGTTTGTGCAAAGTGTAAAACTGCATATGCTTACTGAAGCACTTGCGTTGTCAAATCTTCATTTTCAAAAGTGTCTAGTTTTGCACATTGTTAAGCTCTTGACTTTCGGAGGTAAGTAAATCTTGCATGTAGTCCGTGCTCCCATATTGCCCAAATAGAAGTGATCGGTTTTGAAAAACACCGGAACTTAGGAAGTTTGACGAAAGTGTCTCAGCAGCCAAGCTTTAAATCAAGCACAAGGCTCAAAAGTTGGAAAGCATACACAGATTTGTTTAAAATTAGTGACAATTTGCAATGACTGTGAGCAAATTGTATTGTTACCACTGAACATTTTGGAGATACCAAGCTCCTTGTTGTAGATATAGAAAATGTTGTTTTTACTCCTTTTTTATTTCAGATTACCTTGTGAATACTGTTCATGACACCAAGGTCAAGATTTAAAAGAATTAGAAGTAAACATTGAGAATGTAGTATTACAATGAGAAATTTTCTTTGAACTGCTTGCTGCAATCTCATCAATGCTATTTCAATATGGATAAAAAGTGCAGATTTTAAACTGTTATCCGATATCTCAGTTTTTCTCCAAGAACGGGTTCTACAAGGCGTCATCCATGGCCTCCTGTGAATTCTCAAGCTGTTGACGTTTTTAATTTACAATCATCATGAGTCTGAAGTGCCCGATTAAATTAAAGCTGCACCAGACAAAGTTTATCATTTATTACTATTCCCTGTTTCTGAAGATGCACCAAAGTTCGTGCACGTGTCTTGTAGTGACACAGTTGTATTAAAAAAACTCCATCCCAAATCAATATGCAATAAGAGCGTTATCGGCTTCGTTAGAAAACCTTGACTAGGCGCTTGAGATTCAACAAAGCACATACCTCGTTCATTCCACTCTTGTCCAAACACGTTTATGTCTTCAGGTCAGCAAAAGCTGTTTTTTTTTTTTTCACTGATTTGAAAATATACTCTCTACCTCTTAGATACTCCGTGATGGTCAACAAGATGTTATACGTATTTTTCTTTGTTTCTGTACATGATATGTTGACAATAAGTAATTGGTTTGTACCAAAATAATCCTCTGTTCCGATGTTATACGGGCTTTTGTACCGATATTTATGTAACTTAGCTACGACTGAGGCCAGAACATTGTTTACCTTAAGTGTACATGAAATGGGGCGACGTTTATCAAAGTTTCTTCTCCGGGGTACTGTAGTGACCTATAAATTATTTGCTGCAGAAAGCATGCTACGGCAAACAGACATTCCTATCTTTATTGTACGTAAGCTTGTTGGTATTTTGCAAACATGTAAGTATAACAAATGAATGTATACTAGAACCATTTAATGGTAGACACATATTAAACAACATACAACAGAAATCAGTATCCATAGAACATGCAGCGTAATTGAACATGCAGTAGTATTACATCAGATGGGTAGAAAAATAAATTGCCCGGAAGTTCGGGACAACTAAAATTTTAACTTCCGGCAACCAAGTGTCTCACCGTCATAGCAGGGTAGGGCAACAAGATTTTATTCACTGGTTTATAATGAGTTGTTAAATGAGTTTGATTATTGAGATGAAAATCATTTTGTTTTGTATGGGGAAACCTACGTGTCGGTTACTCGTTATTCGTGTCAGGTGTGATTGTTTACTAAAGATTTGGTACATACTGGGCAGAGTAAATCATGCATAATGATCTCATTCCCTCTGGCCACTCAACATTTAAAGACAGACTAAAGCTCTTTGCAACAGACATGTTTACTTTTTGACACTGATTAGGTATTGTAAAATAACAATCACCGATTGCTTAGACACCAGGAACAGGTCTTCACTGTGCATAACTACGTTGACTTTAGCCATTATTCGTAGAACGCCCGCACAGATCTTCACTGCAAATAACCACGTTCACTTTAGCCATCATTCGTAGAACGCCCGCACAGATCTTCACTGTAAATAACTACGTTCACTTTAGCCATCATTCGTAGAACGCCCGCGGTTAGATCGTCACATGCTAAGATTGTATAGTTGCTTTCAAATCCGTCGTAAGGACCGCTTCGAAAGGCAGTTAACTATTTATTTGCACATGTTTATTCAAGAGATACATCTTCGCGTATGATGTTTATCCATACAACACCCGGAGGATTCAGGAGAAAGCTGGAAGCTTGTTGAAAGCTGCCTCCACTATTTTGACAATAAATAATTGTGTACTGACATAAAGTAGACAGGTCATGTACAGATGTTAATATATACATGATCAATTATAGGCAGGTCATAGACAAATATTAATATGTACATGATCAATTATAGACAGGTCATAGACAAATATTAATTTATACATGATCAGTTGTAGTTTATGTAATTATTTCAGAAATCACATAATAGTAAAAATAAAAGACGGAATGCATATGCTTGGATGTGATCTGTTAATTAATTTGAAGAACGTTGTGACAATTGTATGAGTTTTTGTACTGCCATAAACAAAGTTCAAACTTTCATAATTCGATGCATTTACATTATAATGGTAACTAATTGCTTTGATCAATTATAACTGTCTTTAGTATATTACAAAGTATAAGAAAGACGTAACCAACAATAAAAAAAAGATTGGGTAACTTGCATGATACATTCATTTGTAGTATAAAAAAGAGAAACCAACAAAAACTCCTTAATTAGAAAACATATCAAATTATGTTCAAAAACAAACAAAAAAATTGCTAAAAAAACTTTCGATTTGAAGAATAAAATAAATTTCATTCATTCTTTTGTAATTTATACTCTTATTAATCTGTGCCTATTGGTTTACCAAACTGTTTTAGCTCCGGAAAGTTCTGTCAGAGGTGCTGAAGAGTTATCACAAATGGAGTTGCTTCACTTGTTGTCTATCGTCCACTGTATCAATGTTAACTGCAGCCAAATCTACATCATGTACTGTAACACCATGGATGATTTTATTATGGATGTTTGTATTCTGTGTGAGTGTGAGTGTGAAAGCCATGCATACGATAAATTCAAGGTGATAATTACTTCATACATTCCTGTTCAAGAACGTGTATATGTAAAACTTCTGCTGTTTTCATGGATAATAACATAAAAATTATATCAATGAATGTTAGAGGCCTGCAAGGTTCAGTCTTTAAACGAAGGGACATTTTCCACTGGGTAAAACAAAAGAATGTATCTATAGTATGTTTGCAAGAAACTCATAGTACAAAGAACGATGAAATATATTGGTCAGCTGAATGGGGATACAAATGTATATTTAGCCACTGCTCTAGTAATAGTGCTGGGGTTGCAATATTTTTTAGAAATACTTTCGAATTCGTAATTCATAGAGAAAGATGTGACAGTCAAGGGAGATTTATTATTTTAGATATTACAATTAAGGGCAACAGAATAACCCTCGCGAATTTGTATGGTTATAACGATGACAATAATAGCTTCTTTAGAAAGTTAAAGGAGGAGATTTTATTTCTTGAGAACTCATCAATTATAATGTGCGGAGACTGGAATACTGTTCAGGACTTAGAGATGGATATTTACAATATTTTACATGACAAACGCCAACAGTCTAGAGCAGTGATTCAAGACCTGATAAACGAATTGGAATTAATTGATCCCTGGCGAAATTCGAATGAAGACTTAAAGATGTATACCTGGAGGCAAAAATCTCCCTTGAAACAAAGTAGATTAGATTATTTTCTCGTATCTGAAGACATTCATATGAATACAGTTGATGCGTGTATCTTACCAGGGTATAAGACTGATCATTCAGCTATTGCTTTGAGTGTGGCTTTTTCAACGTGTTCAAGGGGAAAAGGATATTGGAAATTTAATGCCCAACTGTTGAGGAACATTGAGTATACTGATTTGGTCAAAAGGTGTATAGCTGACACCGTAAATGAATATTATGTCGGGGGAAATAAAGATGACAATCTCCATGTTTCTCTTTCCAGTAATGATCAAATGTTCTTTGAAATTTTGAAAATGAAAATAAGATCTGAAACTGTATGTTACTCTATTAGGAAAACAAAAGAGAAACGGGAAAAGTTAAAGAAAATTGAACAGGAAATAATCGAAATCCATGGGGGACTGTCGAATAACATAGATGGGGAAACTCTGGAAAATTTAGAGGAAAAAAAAAAAGCAGCATTAGAGGAATCTAGGAAAAAATACGTAGAGGGTGTTATCTTAAGATCTAAAGCCAGATGGTACGAATTTGGAGAAAAAAGCACAAAGTACTTTTTAAATCTTGAGAAAAGAAATTATGTCAATAGGACAATAAAGGAAATTATTTTAGATGATGGGACAAATATATTCGACCAAATAGATATTTTAGAAGCCCAGAAACAGTTTTATATGGAATTGTACAAAAGTAGAATTGATCAGCTTGATAACGAGGATACTCAATAAACTCAAAATAGACTGTTTAATCAAAAAAGATATTTTAATCACAATATTAAACTTATACAAGAGGAAAGAGAATCACGCGAGGGTCTGCTTACAATTAATGAATGCGGTTTGTCTCTAAAACAGATGAAAAACGGGAAAAGTCCTGGCTCAGATGGATTCACTGTAGAGTTCTATAAATTCTTCTGGAAGTCTTTTGGGGGATTTCTATGCACATCAATAAATTACGGATACACTGAAGGAAAACTTTCAGCTTTTCAGACTCAAGGAGTCATAACATGTTACCTAAGGAAGAAAAGGACAGAAGATTTTTCAAAAAATTGGAGACCTATATCACTTTTTAAATATTGACTACAAGATTGCTTCGGGAGCCATTGCAGCTAGGATTAAAAAGGTTCTTTAATCAATAATCAGTGATACTCAAAAAGGATTTATGAAGGGTAGATTCATTGGAGAAAATACCAGACTGTTATACGATATCATGAATCAACTTGAGAACGAAAATAGAAATGGTTTATTATTGTCAATAGATTTTGAAAAAGCCTTTGACTCAATTAAATGGACCTTTGTGGAAGAAACTTTACAATCTTTTAACTTTGGTGATTCTGTTTGTAAGTGGTTTAAACTGTTTTGTAATGACTCTAAAAGTTGTGTTATAAATAATGGGCACATGTCATCCTTTTTTAGACTTGAAAGAGGATGTCATCAAGGAGATCCCCTTGCACCTTATTTGTTTATCATCGGGGTTGAGATTTTAGCTATAACTTTAAAGCAAAACGTGGATGTACGGGGACTGATCTTTGATGTCAGGGAATATAAATTGAGTCAGTATGCCGATGACGCTTTTATTCTTCTTGACGTATCTCAACTTTCTCTTAAAGCAACTATGAATGTCTTGCAAGATTTTTTTTCTATTATCTGGACTTAAATAACATAACAAAAACTAAGGCTATTTGGATTGGAAACAAGAAATTTTCTAATGAAAGAATATGTCCCGATATGGGCCTAATTTGGTCCTCTTCTAACTTTACACTCCTTGGCATAGATTTTTCTCCAGATTTACAACAAATGGTAGAAATTAATTATATGAAGAAACTAACAAAGACAAAACGAATATTGGCAAGCTGGAGTCAAAGACATCTGTCAGTAGTTGGTAAGGTAATTGTTGTAAAAACTCTTGTTCTGCCCATATTCATACATCTTTTTTCAGCACTTCCAAATCCATCAGCAAAAGTTGAAGCAGAACTAAATCGTACATTATTTAAATTTGTATGGGGTGGAAAAGTAGAGAAAATTAAACATGATATACTAGTAGCCCCAGAGAACGAGGGAGAACTAAATATGATACATATATTTTCATTTATTAGATATATTAAGATAAGATGGGTAAAAAGATTGCTGGATAATGAAAATGGAGCGTGGCACATCTTAGTCAATACAACTATACTCAGAAATAAAAAGGATATTTGGATTTTAGGGAGAAGAAAATTAGAAGAATTTAGTAAGCTCATTAAAAACAGTTTTTGGAGAGATGTAATTTTGGCAGTATCTAATTGGAAAGAGGAACCTCAAAGTCCAAACGAGTATTTATCCCTGAGTATTTTAAATTTTGTCCCCCCTAGAATGTTCTATCAATACAAATCCTGGACAGAAGCCGGTTTTGAAATTCTGAATGATCTAGTAGATGATCACGGTAATTTAATACCTTTTGAAATGATAAAACAAAAAACTAGAAGCGATGACTTCTTGAAATACTTCTCCTTAATATCCAAAATGTAAAAGCATGGAAAGACGCCATAAAAAACCTTTTAGCACATAATAATTTCGATAAGCAGGAGGATAAAATAATGAACTTGCAAAAACATAATTCACTCAAGTTTGTTTACAAAGATCTTTTAACAAAGGCTAAAAGGCAACATACTGCTAAGCAAGAAACCTGGATGCAAGTATTAAATAAAAATATAAGTAGTGAGGATTGGTCTGAGATTTATAGCCGGGCGAAATGCTGTACTAAGGATACCAAGTTGATTTCTTTTAACTTTAAATTAATCCATAGAATAATCACTACTAATGATTTTTTGAAAAGAATTAACATATTAGACGACAACAAATGTACGTTCTGTAAAAGTGAGAATGAAAGCATTGAACATCTCTTCTATGATTGCAATATTACTTCACAGTTTTGGTACAGTTTTATTGAACATTTTGCACCTTCTTGCCCAAATATTGTACATTTGTCCAAAAAAGAAACACTTTAAGGAAGTGAAAATCTAGACAGTTTGTGTAATTTCTTGCTTATTTTGGCAAAATATTATATTTATACTTGCAATTCAATATGCAAAATCCTTCCATTTATGCTTTTAAGCAAATAGTTGCAATGTATAAGAATATTAAAAAATACACTGCCAAGGCAAATAAAAAAGAGGACCAATTTCTTCAAAAATGGACCTGAACAAATGCATATGTAACTTGATCTGATTTGATGGCAAACAGGAACAAAACACTGTATTATCACAAAGTCTGTCACCTAGATGCTGTATACATGTATTCATCTATTTAAATTGTGTATCTAAAGAGATTGTGTGCCATATGCATGTGTGCATGCGTGTGCGTGTGTGTGTGTGTGTTTTCTTTTTTTGTAGATTTTATTTATTATCTCTAGATTAACTGATAACCAGAATTGTAAGGTGACCTTCGGATGGTTCCCCGACCCAGTGGTCAACCTATTACGGGGATAATAAAATAAAAAATTAAAAAAAAAATTATTTGGTAAAAGATTATTATTAATAAGAGAGAATAGGTAAGGAAATCTGAACTTATATACAAAATTAAATCATAGATTTGAAAATTCAACCCATTGGCAAGTGAAGTAAAAAAAATTTGATTAGACATATTGCAAAATAACCTTGATCTACTGTTAACTGATTATGTTCTGTCGAATTGCGAAAGGAATTTCTAATTGGATAGCCAAATTTTGTTGTCAGGAAACCAGAGTTTGCAGTTTGGTTGTCCAGTAGGCAATCATGATTTTGACAATTGTTCCTTCAGTACATACATATACATCTAGACTTGTGCAAAATGTCATATCGACGTATTTTCGAGTTTCTTGCTTTTTCAGAAAATCGTTTGTCTAATCTCTTTATTCAAGCCAATTACTACAATGATGTATTTATGACACTATCAGTCGACCATACATACTGCTTGAGTTTTTTGTCACATCTGTTGGTGGGTTCTGTTATAGTTTCGCATATTTTCTTACGGCTTTTAGATGCCTTCGTTATTGCTAATGTTACTTGCATTTAGTTTCAGTCGAGTTCACGGCCTCATTTCAGATGTATATGTATGTTTGCTATTTTATATCTGCTTGCTACATTTAGTTCCCCGGTGATTCCTATGCTTTGTTCTCGTAATATACTGTATGTATGTATGTATGTGTGCTAAATTTAATTATCTTGTTTTATCTATTCGGCAAAAAATAGTTTCAGTTCGATAATATTATTTTCGTTTAATGTCAATGCACACCGACTCTGGTTAAAACTTGTTTTTGTATTGTCTGTTAATGTTACTTTTATTAAAATAGCAGGTAAAATTGATAAATAATAGCGATATCAAAGGCGGGAAGCGAAAACTGAAGAGTCTTTGTGATTTTTTTTTCCCCAGCTGTTGACGATGAAATGTCGGCAAGTATCAAAGTTACACCATTTGTCCTATGTCCTAATCGTCTGCGTCGTTGTCGAAAATTGCTATACTACGTGCGTATCATAAGGATACAACATATGTCACCGAACGCGCGTGCTCCTTTATGAACTCGCGCGCGGAAAAACTGGTCGACAGACGTCAATCTGCTTCAAGGCTTTTTCAACTCGCTATCTGCTGTATCATAGCAATTTTCTAAATGTCTAAAAAAGTTCGATTTCTCATTCAGGTAAGCTAATAAATTTAGCGCCAAACTAGAGCAGTATTGTACACATTACCGCATATTGATGTTGAAGTAGGATTTGTGTAACATTCAGGGCCGACAAGGGGGGGGGGGCAACCGGGGATATATCCCGGGGGTCCAGGCCCGTAAGGGGGCCCGCGCCGAACAACACTTTTTAATTTTATAAAAGAAACATTTTGTTTGAACAAGAACTAGGAGAGGCCCTGGTGTTTCTTACCCCAGGGCCCGTGATCGCTCTCTACGGCTCTGGTCATATTCATAATTATGATCAACGTATCTTAAAAATAGAGATCGCTGATAAAGTTTGCGGTGTTTATATTGGAGAACATTTCTAATATCAAATTTACTTCATTAAAATTCGTCGAATTTCAGAGCTGATAAATAAGTGTCACGGGAATGTTCTTTCTAAACAAGTTGACATTTTCATATCAAGAAATGAAATATTTGGTATAGTATTTTTTAAATGGATGTAAGAAATACGGAAATAAATATTGTCGATTACTTTTATTCCGACATGCAACTTTCATCCATGTGAAATATTTGGGACAGAATTCTTTTCCGTCATAATACATTTTATATAACAACAACAATAACAACATCGACACCACCACCACCAATAATAATAATAATAACAATAATAACAATTTCAACCATTCAAACTGAGTATCTAAGAACAAAAGAAAACTGAAGAAAAAATTCTTTCAAAAATGAGAAATAATTAAATCATTTGTATGTAAATTGTGTCAGTATATTTGTGTTTAACATGAAAAGCACTACTTGCTGTCCTTTATATAAATTGAAACAAATGATAGGGAAAAAAACAGCCACAGTTTTGTAAAATGCTTGTAAAATTGTTACAGTTGAATGCTTCATTAGTTCCAAATTTCAATAAAAAATATTGTATTCACAGACCGTGGCATAGAGGAAAAATAAAATTGTGTCGATAAGGAAATATAAAATAGAGGATCTCAAATGGAAAATGATTTAATATGGAAGTTCAATGTCAAATCATTATCCGTTTGTGATTCTGTTTATCAAATTTTAGTCAGAGTGGAAAGAATCTGTATAGAAAGAAGAGCAAATCATATTTGGCATATAATTTGATTTCGACTCAGACGTCGTACCTTTCATTTCGTCCACATGAAAAAACATAATCGCAGACGCAAGTTGAAACAATATTTTATTTTGTGTGTTTATTTGTATTGTGTGATTATCTTTTGTCCATAATTGAGGGTATGAGTTTAGACCTATGTAACTAATGTCATGTTTGTAAACATGTTTACTTGGATTTGAGTTCTGGACATCGGTTTTTCCCTTGGATGGTCTTCCTGATATTTGCCAGGTTGTTTGCTAAAGGTTAAGTAAACCAGGGGTCTCAAACACACAGCCTCCGGGCAGCAGCGGCTGTGCAGTTATGTCCTGCGGCCCGTAACGACACGCGGAATTTGGAAAATAATTAATAATGCAAATGTATTTCTTTAGTGATGCTGTCTTGGGCCACTGCACTTGACCTCATGTGGCCCTCATGGTAATTTGAGTTTGAGACCCCTGAAGTAAACAGACCTGACTTTGTTTGATCTCTCTCTCTCTCTCTCTCTCTCTCTCTCTCTCTCTCTCTCTCTATATATATATATATATATATATATATATATATATATATATATATATATATATATATATATATATATCACATGGCAATACCTTTCATGCATGGCCTAAGTGGTTAGAGCGTCCGCGTCGGATGCGGGAGGTCGCAAGTTCGAACCCCGGCCGAATAATAACAAAGACTTATAAAAATGGTACTAGCAGCTGCCTCGCATTAAGAGGTTCGTGTTAGAACTGGTCCGCCTGGTGTCAAGATAATGTGTCTTGGTGGGACATGATGCTACATGTCTGCGGCATGATGCAGCACTACAGACATCGTAGCAATATGACTGAAACTGTGTTAAAGCTACGTTAAATATCTAAATCACACACACACACACACACACCTTTCATGCATTTGATATGGACTATTTAGGTCATGTCCATTTAGTCTTTATTTGAAAACGGTTGTCTCTTGCTGAATTTATGCTCTGCCTACAGTGCACGAAACTAATTAAAACATGGTATGCCTTTCGAATTACAGAAGGTGAAATCTGAAAGAATCTGGTTTTTGCAGGTGATAAACTAACTGTTTTGAGGAATAAAGAAAACCATATACACCTTATTTAATCAAATGCATGTGTTATATAACAACTTGAGAGAGGGGGATGGATGGAGAAGATGTATGACAAATAATGTAACATAATACTTTTTTAAAAACAAAATGTATCGAACCTTCGAGAGATCACAAAGAAAAGACTAGGGGTGGATGGGTCTTTTTTAAATTTACAAAAATATTTTTGGTTAGTTTTGATTATGAAGAGAAACCAACGTATATACATTCTGATATATTTAAGTTTCGTGATTCGTTCAAGCTATGTCATTTAAAATTAATTGCTGCAATCTTCATTCATTTGTACATTTCTTGCGTATGCATGTTGTGATTTAGTCTTGCTTTTGTCCTCTGAGAAAGGGATGTGTAGGAACCGATAGCGCTCAGACTGTGTAAAACTAGTCTCTTAGCCCGTCTTGCAACCCCCCTCTCTCTCTTTCTCTCTTCGTATGTATGTATGCATGCATGTATGTATGTATGTATGTATACGACTTTATGGTCTTAAACTAAGTAACAGAAAAGAGCGAAAACCAACAAGTGCTGTAAAATTCAAGAACTAATTTATTTCCCTAGAATACAAAGCGAAAATTATATATATATATATATATATATATATATATATATATATATATATATATATATATATATATATATATAAACAACTTACAGTATTGTGAATTAAGTCCCAAAGAGTCCTACAAGTTATATCACAAGTCCAAATGTATAAGCTTGCAAAAGATAAATCATTCGGCTATCGTTTCGTAAACTCGTGTAAGATCCCCTTTCTATTTCAAACTAGTTTTGGAACTTGCTGAGTCGTCCACTGTAAGTAACAAACGTTATCTAGCTTGATTTCCGAATAAGAATTAAACGATAAACAAACGTGCGCCGAAGAATTCGTGATATCTTCATTACAGTATGGGTTACAGTAATTTAACAATTTAACAAACGTGTAATATATATATATATAATTCCAATTTTTATTAATTGACTGCGTTTTCTACGTTTTGATTGGATGTAAACGGTCACGTGATACTGATCTGGAATTTTTTACACATCGATAAATTCTGCGGACTACTTTTGGTTCCCTGTGTCCAGATCATTTGATGTGAAGTTTTATCTATATCAACGCTTTACACCCTAATAATAACAACAACAATCTCCCACCCACCCACTCCTGTGATTTCCGATCAAAAATGACAAGCCACAGATTAAAATCGACCATTAGAAGTTAAAACAATGTAATTGCACAGATCTTCCTGCACTCCAACACTCGCCCCTTTTGCCGATGAAGGCATATGGCAGGCTTTAGAAGCCAATCTTCGGAAATTATTGTATTTCACCTCGACAACATGTTACAGCGGCGGTTATTAAAGGTCAGGGTCATGTCAACAAAGGGATCTCACTAAAAATGGACACGATTTTGCTTTTGAAAGATATAAATGTGTAGAAAGTAACAACGACGTTGCTATAACAACACGTGCCATACGCAAGCGTAATTTTCGAAAAAAAAAGGAATATTCCTGGTGCAACCGCAACAACCATTTTTTATATATTAAGATAATGATCATAACAATACATCGCTGGCATGGCCCGCTATGACATTCTACCCCGTATCACTGTATAAAGAATCAATGAATCTTGGCTGGTGAAGATAGGGCTATGTATTCTATCGCAGTCAAGAGGCTAATGAACGAAAACTTCGAGGTACATGAAAGTGAATGTTTGGTTGATTAAATCTGCTGATCTGATGTTAGAAAGGAAGTAAATTGGAATTATAAGGACTAAATGATCATGGTTGGGTATTTATCGATGTGTAAATTTTACCTAATCACTCACAAAGTTTACATAAAGTCCTTCGGACTTTATTTACTTTGTGAGTGATTAGGTAAAATTTACACATCGATAAATACCCAACCATGATCATTTAATCCTGTAATATATATATATATATATATATATATATATATATATATATATATATATATATATATATATATATATATATATATATATATATGATTCTTTGGAGTTTTAACTCGTTTTTTTATTGATAAATTACCTGGGTTTTTTTTTCTAGAACTGTAAAACTGTGCCTATTGTTATTTCAAATGAGGAAATTTCCATCTTTGGTCATGTAATCTGTAGTTTTATTGCAAAGACAGAATCTTTTTCCTGTTACTATTGACTTCAGATATGGAGTCCAGGGCGGGGCCAAGGATGAATGACAACGTCATATGGTCATTGATACTATTGCGGAATTTATTGTTCAACGAGGTTCTAAGCAGCCGAACAAACTTTATACCACATTTAAAGACTGGTGCAACAGATGGGACAAACAGTTATATTCATGTGAACTTGTAACCACTTGACTTTCCCGCGAAGCTTAGTCTGACACGGAAACATTTTCCCTCGCCGCTACAGTATAACGTAGTAAGAGAGGAATTTATTATTAATTTATTCATTAATGAAATTTCATGTTACATGTGAATCAACAGTTCAGCATTTGTGGCACAAAACGTGGGTCACGTTAACCTATTTTAGAGTTATCCATACTGTTACCCATTTATGAAATGTCATATCTCCAAAAGAATGCGCTACAATGATTTCGTATAATTTTTATATCGACTCTGTCTTAGAATTCGATTGAGTAACCAAGAAAAACATTTTATAATTAGCTCAACCGTTTTGCAATAATAATAATAATAATAATAATAATAATAATAATAAAATGAAGAAGAAGTATATGGTATATAGATTGCAGGTCGTAAGGAAAGAAAAATGCATTAGAGGAAGAGTTGAGGTTTTACCAAACAGTTTTCGCAATCGTTCATCACCGTAAATAGAATGTAGTTAGGAACAAGTAGTACACAATATGACAGCTTCCATAATTATAAATAATTGACTGTAGTGGATATACGTTCTGTGTAGGAAATGTCCTAAAACTGTCACATTCTCCTACATGACAGCTGTAACAATGAACTTCCGCCCTGACAGTCCAACTCGACGCAATCTTAGCAGCTTTAGTTCTGTTTCGTAGCAAAAGATTCGAAGCAGAATTAAGCAACCCAGGGGTAAATGCCTATAACGAAGAAAGATTTAACGACTTTCACTAAGTAACAATTATCATAAAATATTTCAGCACTATGTACTTGTTGCAGTTAGGGGCGGCACATTTACCGATTACATTGGTATGGGCGATTTTTTAAGAAAACATGATGTGAGCTGGACGAACTTTCATGAAACTTGTGAAGGTGTGTACGTACTTAACTGAACAGCTTGTCACGTTGTAAAATTTTATATTCACAAATTTAGCCCATATCTCTATGATAAGCCCAAATATGACCAGCTTGTTTCCAACCCCAATTTAATGTAAGCATCTTTTCAAAGTTTACGAATAATTAGCATGCAATGTATGAACCGAGTTTGTACTCAAAGTGAGACATGGAGTAACAATTTTAAATTGAGAGACTTAATTTTTATCATGAAAATAACTAATGTAAAAATTGATAACAAAGAGACCTTTTTATTCTTTGAATAGGAATGTTGTGCAGCCAACGATGCGGTAAGAAATAGAAAACTTCGTATTGTAATAAACCTCCAGACGTCCTTCGCCAAACAAATCTACATTACAGTTTCTTTTTCACCAAAGTCTGTTGCTAAATGGAATGATCTCTCTGCGGAAATTCGAGAGAACCCTTCATTATACTCTTTTAAATCACACATAAATACGAATCTAGAAAAAGTCCTAATCTATTACTGTCAAGCAGAAAGAATAGCACAAATGATACAAACAATACATCGACACCTCGACTTGGTTGTTGTTTATTGAACGACGATCTTTCAAAAAAAGCATTTGACATCTATAAATAGATGTTCATGCGGTGAACCAAAAACCGCAAAACATTTTCTCTAAGAGGCTTAGACTAGAGAAAAGATGCTACTCTCAGAAACTGAACAATAGGAACATTGCCCCCATTACAGATTTAACGTTGTTATTAAATGGGTAACACCTTGCAATCGACTGAGATCAACGAACTCAAAGCAGTTCATAACATCACAATTGCAGCAAAGAGATCTGACTGGTCAGTACTTATATCTTCACTTTAAGCTGTTTCAGCTCCGGTACGTATTTGTCTAGGACCAACTAGAATGTTGGTATTTGTTTATTATAAATATATTCCACCTAAACTGACGTTAAAAGTCCTTTTCTCTATCCACCCACCCCTCTCCATCAATGCCAAAAGCTTTATATTTATTTTGCCTTTTTGCATTTGTTGATTTGCAGGTATACAGTGAGTTATTTGTGATGGCTTTTTAAATACTGTCTGATATTAACTACAATATTGTTTATACGGTTTATTTTATTGCCTCATTGCCATGTTTCAATGTTTGCAATATTGCGTCTTCATTAATCACATCAGACATGTTATAAAAGTAAATATTATTGTTAAAGAGGAGATAGCATTAAATAAGCTTATACTTATCTGTTGTTCAATTAGATGTCCTTTCCACGATGAGTTCTGTAAGCAAACGGTTTTAAATCAAAGCTGGATTATTAAAAAAAAAGAGGTTGAAATGGTAATTCTTTAATATTTCTCCATCGACTTTAAAGGTGAAGGGATTCTAGAGCGCCCTTCTGTTTCTCGTAAAAGAAAACTACAAATTGGCTGTAATGGTTAATGGTGTGAAATATCAAACCATTATGCTGATACTGGAAAATCAAAACTTTCCTATATCCATCAAGCAAACTGTTATCTGAAGTGGAATTTAAACATAAGCCTGTTATCGTGAGGGATAAATTCTAACAAGTTACCACAAAATTTAATAAAGACTGCCAGCATAGACTAATGATTGATTTACTAATTGAAAGTATACAGGAAAAAAAAAATATTTTGTAATCGACCACAACCTCTTGCATTTATTTTAGCCTCCAATAATTTCTTCCAAATAAAAACAAATGTAATGAAACTAAAAAAAACCTATTTCAGAATAATTTGTTTGTAATAAATGCACACAAAGCATTTATTAAACAAAATATAGTGATACTTTTTTTTGCAGCAACTATCCGCCAAACAACAACAACAAAACCGCAGCAAATGATTAGCCGACTAAATAAAATAAGACCGCTGAAATCCCGTTTCTTCGCTGATTTGCCAACCGCAGCGCAGCGTCTAGAACATTTCGACTTTAAGATGAGTACCAGATGATCGGAATTGAAAAATCGGCAATAAATTGGACAAATACATGCCGCTGATCAGACAAACACCGCCACGGGGCGAGAAAACCTATTAAATATTCTCGCCACTTTTTAACTTGGACTGATTTAACTTGCGGATTTAACAAAAGTAATTCAATTCGACATATGGTCAGTACGACCGTTGGATAAGGTTGCGAGGGGTTTGTTTAATAGTTTTCCCTCCTACGACCGGTGCTTTTGTTGAAGGGATTTCAGGAACGGCTGGAGACCATAAAATAACAATATTTAACCCGGTAAGAGGGGAAATCTAATTGTTGAGGACATTGGTTACTGCGGTCATCTTTGTCGTTCTGTTCAGGTACAGACGGTCGCTGCTGACAGTCACCGACATGAACGTGATCGTCTTTCAGGGACAATATAGGGAAGAGTGAATACATTATTATTAAATCGGTACGGTACTTTCAGCATTATACAAGTACGTGATTCATTAGGTACAAAGCTTAGAAAAGCGCGTCTTGTATACGGATATTTGTTCCCCTAAAAAAAGTTCATAAACTTCGAAGAGAAACATCCCCCCCCAATAGTATACAATGGCATGGCTAGCACTACTTACACCATTCCAGATCGATATGTCCAACGTAGGAGGAAAAGAAAACAAATCATCCACAGCTAACTAAGGTCAGAACTACACAATGATCAGCAGGCCAATAACGGACACTTCCGCCATCAAGGATGATAGTCAGCGACTAGTCAATCAGTTTTGGGGTGGGGGTAAAATCAAGGTCAAAGGTAAATATCTACGTAGTAAAACAGTCCTGTGATAAGTAACAAGTTACTGGAAAACCACCTCTACTTGAATGATATCTCGGAATTTTAGACTTAAAATCAAGGTCAAAGGTAAATATCTACGTAGTAAAACAGTCCTGTGATAAGTAACAAGTTACTGGAAAATTACCTCTACTTGAATGATATCTCGGAATTTTAGACTTAAAACTGGGTCTTGTATCTGACCTTAAGACTACGCTTACGGAAACATATACATATTTGGTCAAGATCACAGCTTAGACCTGGAAGAAGCTATTTCTGGAGAAGTTTGCGATGCAGTATTCTGCTATACGACAGCTTAAAAAAGTCCAAATTTCATGGAAGAGGCGAACAGCCAACGAACAAAGGATCGTCAAAATGAGTATGGCAAACGCGAGAAATCAGATTACAGACCATACTCCCTAAAAGGGACTGACGTTCTACTGGCAGAAAAGAATTTCAAGGAATTCAAGATAAGACCCTTTGTTGCATTTAACTGCTGAGTGTTCAAACCATCTATGATATTCTTCAGCGATAAGATTTTAAAATTAGCTACGGTTAACATATGGAATGTCAGATTGGTACCACTTTCATTTAGGATGAACAAAACATTAAAAGATTATTCTTGTAGGAACTACGTATTTAATATCACTTTCCGTTTTAGAAGAGGTACGATAATAAAATTTGAAGATTGGTGCCATTGTGGCCATATTGGCTATCAGGTTGGCTCATTTCCATTTAGGATCAACTTAACACAATACTTTTGTTTTGCTTTTGTGTGTGTGTGTGTGTGTGTGTGTGAAAGCACAATATCGATATTGCCAGCCGCCTTGTAGAAGCATGGATAGCAAGACTTTCTAGATGGCCATCGTGGGAGGTAAATTGGAAGTCAGATAGTCATCATTTTCATTACGACCAATTAGACAACATAAGAAGTATTTCAGCGAAAACTCATGCTAACATGACCAGTCATTCATGAGAAGTAGTGATAAAGTGAGTTTTAAGATGACCATTGTGGCCGGCATATTCAATGTCTAAATAGCACCATTTTCGTTTAGGACCAACTAGACATAAGAAGTTGCTTCGTAAATCCCCATGTTGTTATGGCCATCCACTCAGAGAAGCAGTGATACCATCTTTTTCAAGATGGCCGCTGTGTAGGCCATATTGGACACTAGATTGACACTAATTTCATTTCGAACCACCTAGACATCACAAGAAGTCTTTTTGAAAACCATGTGTTGATTTGAAGGAGGCATGGCGATAACAAGATTTCAAGATGGTCAGTGTGGCGGCTATATTGAATATTAAATTGGCACTATTACATGGTGGTTTGGTTATCGTTATCTAAAGGATCGACCACGGTGTTCTTATTCGGATCGAGTAAATAATAAAATAAAATATAAAATCTACAGTTGAAATAAATGGTGATCTGAGCAGAGACATAGAATAGAACAGCACGAGCCCACATATGTAAAAAAAATACAATTTAATCAATTATTATAAACAAAATGAAATAGAACATGAAATTTGAAGGATACACTTCTCTTATAAATAATTGCTAAGTTTATAAAATATGCAATTAGCCGTTCTGTTTAAAACGATAAGACAAGTTTCATCATGAAATCGAGTGAGCGATCTAACTCAATTGACTTGCATACCTGCATAAACTGGTTGCTTGCCGGTCACTCCAAATTCAACGTTGGCGACAGGTTAGAGCAGACGTATTCGTTTGCTCCTCTTTTTCTCTCATTCAGTCTCTTTCGGGTTATCCACCGTAATTTGGTTGTCTGCTCTATGCCCTCTTTGTATAGAGGAATACATGGAGCTATTTACCTTGAAAAATAAATAAATAGACAACATAAATATTTTTCAGGTTTTTACTTCTGGGATCGAACACTATCCCATCTCTCGTTACGTCGGATATCGTAATATCGTAATTCAACAGAAACTACGGCTAATGTGGGTCAGTTCGCAGCATTGCAGCCTGACAACCGATATACACAAACCATAGTACAGAAGATTAATGTATCTCCCTAACGGGCTATTTGGCTTCCCCATGACATAAGCTCGACATAATAAACCGTATGCCTTGTTGTGGATTATAAATCGCTAACTGGACTAAATGTCGGCAGGCATGCGCTCTTGATGCTAGCACAATCGATTCTCGGTTAAAGGAATTTCAGATCTTAATTACTAAAATGAATTATCGAAATTTACTTCATGTCTTAACTACAAATTCACTTCATGTCTTAACTACAATATTTGCTAACAATTCATTGGCATAACATTTCCAGACATAGTAATATCAATTCCTAGTATACATGATTCGCATTATATATCAATGAATAAATTTAACAATTATCTCAATATTCTTTTCAAGAAAATAAATGTATCAAATTCACAGAGTAAATGAATCATATAATATTCAAGACAAATGAATGCAAACAATTATCTTCCGAACTCATATCAAAGGGAAATTGATGTATTAATTTAAAACAAGTAAATTCAAACAAATAATTACTAACTCAGATCGAAGAACAAATTGCATGAGATTGAGACAACTACCGTGTGCTTTCAAGACTCACTCTCATCTATCGTAGCAGAATCTCTCCGTACCTTAAAGGTTCCGTGTCCCTAGACTTCCAGACACACATCCCTCGGACAATTGATAACGAGAAAATACTTTCTACTCCCCTGGAGCTAAAAACTTATTGCCTTCCCGCAGAAAGGTAGACTAATTTTTCCATGGAGAATAAAACATTAAATTTCCTCTGGGAAACACACACCCTTTTCTTAGCTTAGACAGTCAGAATTAAAATTATATAACCGCCTATCCAGGTCTGAGTACTTCTCATAGTCCACGTTTTCCAAATAAATCGATTTGTGGAATGTCTCATCTCATGACACTTATTTCAACTGGTACAAAAATTGTCTTTGCATCATTTCAGCTGTCATTTTTCAATACTTAAACCTCTAAATTCACCTTGCCTCGTCCATCTGTGTGACCGTTACCAACGGACTCTAATTGTAAATCAGCCATGTCCCAAGCCAGGGAAATTAAACACCGTAACCTAGCGACTTAATACGGTACCTAAACCTATTTGTCAATTTAATTTGTTACGTGTCACATTTACCGCGGTTAGATTCACTCAGTTTTGTGTTGCCATAGCATCTTACAAAATTCACTCTGTTTCATTTACCATTTTCATTTACAACCAACTAGAAGTCCTTTATTTAAAGTCCCTATGCCAATGTGATTTTCCGTTCAGTAGAAGTAGTGATAATATGATTCTCAAGCGGGCCGTTGTGGCGGCCATATTGGACATAAGATCGGCACCATTTTCATTCAAGATCATTTAGACGCAATAAAAAGTCGTCTAGAAAACCCCATGCTGACGTGACTGTCCATTCAGAAATAGTTGATGTAACAAGATTTTGAAGATGACTGCTGTGGCGGTCATATTGGATGACCGAGCGCAACAGTTTTCATTTAGGACCAACTTGACGATGTAATGAATATGTGTGTAAACTTCTACTGCAGTTTAACCAGAAGTATAGGAGGGGCAGCGATAACAACTTGTGCTAACGGACGACGACTTGCAACGTACAGACCATCCCATAAGCTCTTGTGGTCTATGACCAGTAGAGGTAACCCATAAGCTCTTGTGGTCTATGACCAGTAGAGGTAACAATACGAACAGCTTGAGTAATTTGACCGATACACTTCATTCAGATTCCACAACATTGTTCTCCAGAAGAAGAGCTGTCTAGACCGGACAGATCATATACGTTGATAACGGACTCCCTGGACTCCAAAACTTAAAAATCGAGATATCAAGATCACATGAAAGAGTAAACTCCAAATAATTGTAAAATAGTGTCCTACGGTGTGAGAGAAATGATATGTGCAATGAAGTAACAAAACGAAAATCTAATGAGTAAAAAACCTTAGTTTAGAAAAAGATCTAACGCGTGTGTGGCATCATATTCTGAAATCTTTCAAGCCTCTCGAAAGGGTACCAGGATTGCATATTTGTGTACCAGGGATGGTCGATTCACGACAACGCTCAGCGAGCACGTGTGACCTGGTTATTAACTAGTATATCACTACGCTCGCAGTCCAGTGTTGCTAGTCGCTTATAATTTGTCTATACAAGCTCTACGGGTGTGTCACTATTCAAATAGACATTTGTACTCGTTATCATTTGAATGAATACTCGTTTCCTCATGTTAGGTTTTTATCAGTAATTTTGTTTTGCAGGTTGATGTACATATTTTTCACTTTCACAGATTCCTGTGTTGTCTCAGGCTATGATTATCCGTTTATATATTAATATGTGTTTTTCCCAATACTTATTCTTTCTTCTTTTTAGTGTTTTAGTATCTTTTTCCTTCTTTCTTTTGAACTTCCTCCTGAACGATCTGAGACGTCCAAACTTGTCTTATTTAAATTTAGTATATCTAACATGTAAATCAAAATCACAATAAAGATGATAGAACAAGACTTTGGCCCCCGTTGCTCCATCACAACTGTCTTTTAAATCCTTCCAATGGATGCCTATATGGCTATTCACAGAATAATCACATCTTTTTCTTTCCCGGACAAAAAGCCTCCTAGACGTATATGTTTTAACTACGAACAGTCTCTAATACTATATATTTGCAACCCTCCTTAAATTAAGATTGAAAACTATTCTACTCATTTTATTTTTTTTTTCATCCACCCTAAGCCATATGTAGATTTTATGAATTCACCCACCATTATATTGAACATGAGATATCTCTCCAATAAACCAACATTATTCTTTAAAAAGCCATTCTTTACGCTCCTTTTTCATTATATCAGCATGTGCATCTTAGAATATATTTTCTTGGAGTGATTACATTTTTTTGCATGGGATATAAGATTAAATCCAGAACCAGTCTACTTTACTCTATACTCTGTCCCGATTGAATTTTCTATTACATTACATTTTAAATATCAAGAAAGTGCCTAATAATTTGGATTTCATCGAAAACGAATTCGTAAATTTATATATCATCGTACCTACCGAAACGCTTCTTCACTTAGAAGTGTATATCGAAGACCAGGCATGACCCAGTGATACCAATTAGAAAAGACGTAAGCTGTTTATGGAGATGGAGCTGGGGGTGTATATTTCTGTGCTTTGTGGGTTTAACGCCATTTTTCAATACACGATAGACTATATATGGTGCCCAGTTTATTTAGTAGAGATAAAGCCAACGGAAAGCTACTAGACTGAGACTAGAACCCAGGCGAACAGAGGTGAGATGTCAGTCGGTCTAACTCAGAGATCCTTAGATATAATTCTTTACAACAACTACCCTACTATCATTTCAGGAAACCTGGAATTGTGTTGTAATGTTCATTTTTTTTTTTTTTTAAAGTGCTTTTATCTTAAGGCGATCCGAAAACAAGACTTTACATAAAAGATAACTGATCCTACGAGTGTAACGTCTGATACATTGACTCTATGATACTATGCGTGTAACGTCTGATATATTTATTTTCCATCATCCTACGCCTGCAACATCTGATACATTGACTCTCCGTGATACTACGCGTGTAACGTCTGACACATTGACTCTCCATGATCCTACGCCTGTAACGTCTGATACAATGTCTCTCAATGATCCTACGTCTGTAATGTCTGATGCAATGATTCTCCGTGATCCTACGTCTCTAACGTCTGATACATTTACGCTCATTAGAAGCAGCACTCAGCTATACACAGAGCCGCCCTAGGCGAACTATGACTTTTGGAGCCCCCCCCCTCCCCCAATAATTTCCGTGCGCCTGTATATCGGGCCGGCACTGGCTATACTTTATAAATATTTCACAGCAAGATGGCCTCATTGCTATGAACAGTATTTCTACTCATAAACCTAGTGGTCATAATAAAATTAGTCATCAAATGCTAATGGGAATAACCCGTGCAATTAACAAATCTATTTGCTAACTTTGGAACAAATCGCTATGAGAACAGTCTTTTCCCGCAGTTTGGAAAACTGCAATTGCCACATCTGTTTTAAATGGATGACAGAAGATACCATTGAAAATACAGTCCTATTTCACTTTTAAGTTTGTGGGAAAGATCATGGACAGAATTATGTTGAAATATTTGTATAATGTTCTCCACGAAAATCGTCTCCTTTAAAAGTATCAGTCAGTGTTTCTTCCACGTCATTGTATAATTTTTAAGTTTATTGATACTCACCACAAAATCTGGTCAGTTATCGACAAAAATAAGTACAAGTGTGTCGTGTTTTGTGATACATGCGTTCGAAAGGCTTTTTTGACAGGAAATAGTGAGTGCTATTAAATTAAAACCTATCAGAAATCAACTCTGTTTGTACTGAGGTTCCACAAGGATCAGTATTAGGTCGGCTTCTATATCTTCTTGATATGAATGACATTGCTAATGTACTGCTCTAGTGCCACGAGGCTATTTGTTGACGATAGTTCCCTGGCGTATGCGTCAAGAAAGATTAATGATACAGAATATATTTTATGTAGGAATCTTGAAATCTGTTGGATATGGTCAAAGCAAAGTTTACTTTATTTCTAATAATCCTGGCGTAAAGCTGATCAAGATTATCCTAGTGACCACAATTGTAATTGTCTCCAGACAAGTTGTTGTTGGCAATGATCACAAGATTATACATTTTAATCATTGTTCATAGACAGGGGCCATTCTTTTGGGATGGATACTTAAGTTTATCGTCTTAAGTCATTCAAATAATTAGAATTTTATTGCCCCAGACATAAAAATGAGCCAATTTTGGGGAGCCTTGACCGCACCGTTTAGAAATGGCTTTACAGATGGTAGGAAGAAGACAACACCCATCACTCACTTCAATTACAAGTATATTAACAAAAATATTTAGACCGATATGGATTATAGGTATCAGTTTTATATTACTTACTGTAGACACTCGTTCAATTAATTCATGAAGATACCACATTAAATGCATTCCAGTTACGTGGTCACTACAATTCCCATTTGTATAACGTTTAAGTTGCCTCCCCTTTACGCATCAGCCTATTAACCACCACCACCTAAAGGCATGTACTCTTCAATACAATATCTAACTGGACTTATATAAAACACACCAAAACAATTCAGTTTTTATATCCAAAAATATTATAAGTAACAAAGAAATACACGGTCAAGAGTGACACCTGCAATGGGAAGATAACTCTGTGAGAGCAATCTGATACCAAGACTTTACAAATTATTCATATATGTCTGTCAACATACATGCATACATACATACGTACATACATGCATACATTTTTGCTAGCTGTTACCCATTTATCTCGAATCATAATAATTAAATATTCTTGCCTAATCAAGGAGTTTTGTATAATAACCATGTTTTGTCAAAAACCTCCATGTGTTTTTTATTTTCTTTACAAAAGCAGACAATTTTTCTGACAAATGCTTTAGCTTAAAATATGTTTTTAAAGTGTGACATATCTGGTAATTCAGTAAAAAAAAAAATATCTGTTTCTATACATACATTGCTGAATTTGCACAATGATGATAGCATCAGTTTGTTTTGTGTTTGTTCTTCTTCCTATAACAAATAATCGAGTGTAGGACTAAAATTTACCCTTTAATCCAGTGCAGAAAAGTATGATTAAAGGTGCTTGATTTAGAACAATCCCAGAATATAAGAGTCACAGACTGTACATCATTTCTACAAAATTACATAATTACATGTAAGTTTTCTTTTTTATTTCTAAATTTATTTGTGATCAACATTTTAAGCAGAATTTTAAACTGCCGCGAACGTAATTTTTGTACATTTTATTGCACTAAATGGAAAATAAAAGCATTCATTCATTTGTATGCCACACAATTTATTTCATTTGACTCTGCAATGCGGTTCATTTTCATCACAAAACATTTTTTTTGTTTAATCAGTTCTTGTTTTATTCACTTAACCTCTTATTATCAAGGAAATGTTTGTGTGTAAACAATGTAATTGTATATTAAAATCTATATTCAAAATTGTTTTCTTTTTTAAAATAAGATATTGTCGCATTCATTACACTTAAAACACTATGAAAGTTAAACAATTTGTTTGAACTCAGCTTCTTAACGAACTTTTCAGATTGAACCCCAAAAACGATCCTCTTTCATAAAATTGTTCAGATACAATATTCCTGTTTCAAAGCAATGTTTGTGAAAAAAAAAATAAATAACAGATCCTCCTAAATTAATGTTGGATTAAAAAAATACATAAACCTGAAGAAAATCCTCCTTATTTCAAACTTGAATTCTGTTACGTAATTGAAAATAAGCAGAAAAAGAAATCGACGAAATATTTGTCTGGTTGTTAAATATTGTCATATTGTTCAACCCCAATAGGAAGCAGTTGCTTACGTATGTTACAGAGTCTTTTGAGGTACATTTCCATTTTCATTCACTTGCTGCAAGTCTTTCTATCCAAGTTAATTTATGAGATTTTTTTTTTTTTAAAAGAAACGTATATTTTGCATTTTCAAATATCTTTAATAATGTTTTTATTTTGGTTTTGTCTTTAGCCCTATTCCGAACTAAAGTTAAATCAGTTTTGCTTGGGTACTGGGTACATAATTATTTTTTTGTAATTATTTTCCTTATGGGTTAATTAATTACTGAAGAAGCAATTTCTTTATTTACCCAAGTTTATGATCATAATGCAACTTAACAAATTACACGAATGCAAAGAAGCTTTATACCTAATGTAAATTCTAAGGATTCTCAGACCAGATTATCTTCTGGGCAAATTGTAATATTAAAGCCTATTTTACTCCCAAACTATATTTTCTTATTCTTTTCAATATCTATGCCAGAGACACAAATTTCGAATATTTTTTATAAAAGCTCTAATAGAAATTTATACATTTTTGAGACTCATCCAGAATAAATGCAATGTCTCAGCATATTGTGATATGAGATGTGTTCTGTCGTTTACATCTACTCCCATTTTTGTGAATTTTCCCTGTTCATATAGACCAAAATCTCCACACATACAATAAACATATAAGATTACAGGGAATATCCCTGTCTACGGCCTCTTTTTATTTGAAATTTTGATTAACACTGCCCACTCCTATCACACCAGATTTAATATTATTATAGAACAGGTGTATCCATTGTTTAAAATCAGAGCTAAGCTTGAAAAATCCAAATCTAATCCACAATAGTCTATACCATAGAATCTAATTTTTTTAATAAAAAAAATATAACAAAAGGAAAACATCAGGTTTGTTACATTTTGGTATGACAGTGCACGGTGAGTAATAAGACCTTGATGATGATCCGGAAGTGAAATCTGTGTTCCATTGCATGTTGCTTTGTTTGCAGTCGAGCTTCTCAAACAAATGCCGGTGAACCTTTGACAAGAATTTCACGTGAAGTCATCTTTAAAGGTATTTTAGATTAACATATGATTTGTATTAGTGGAAAGTTCAGTACTGAGAAACAAATGTAGAGTATATATAGTAAAATTAATTGTGTTCTATGTCCGGATGAATTTACAGAAAGGAATAATCTTGGACTGGTTTAATAAACTTGGATGTATTTAGAGAAAGAAGTAATACTAGACTGGTTTAATACACTTGGATGTATTTAAAGAAAGGAATAATCTTGGACTGGTTTAATACACTTGGATGTATTTAAAAACAGGAGTAATCTAGGACTGGTTTAATACAGGTGGCGCTCTACAGTTTCATATTTTGCATAGGGTTAGAATTTTAAAGACAAAGATTTCCCCCAGGTTTCCTCACTAGTTATACTGGCTATTTAAAAAAGACCTTGTATATCTTAGGCATTGTTCAAAGAACCTTTAATTCTCTTTATTTTGGTGTATGATTGATAGGTGTAATATGGGTTATAGAGTATACAGCTTGGCATTACTCCAGATGTGCACCTTTCAAAAAACTGCTAGCTCCACTTGGTCATTTTCACTTCCTGAGACTTCAGAGGTAAATTGTAAAAAAAAGAGCCGATAACTTTTTTTTACATTTTATATATTTGGTAATTCATTCATTGCACTTTCAGAAGCTGGTATAGTCTAGTCTGGCAAAATTAATTTTCCCTATTTTAATAGCTGCTAAGGATAGTGTACTTTAGACAAATTCAGGCTGATTTTCGAAGCAAAAGGGAGCAGTCATTTTAGTCAGCAGTGTGCTAAGATCATTTACCATTTCCAAAAATACAATATCCTAAGAAATGTCAGCCACATTAGAATAGAGGTATACCAACATTCTCTCCACTGTGCATGTTTTAAATGGTGAACGCCCCCACACTTGGAAGTATTTAAAAACAGGAGTTATCTTGGACTGGTTTAATACTCTTGAATGTATTTAGAGAAAGTAGTAATCTTGAATTTATTTAACACATTTGAATGTATTTAGAGAAGGTAGTAATCTTGAATTTATTTAATACACTTGAATGTATTTAGAGCAAGGAATAATCTTCGTTTAATACACCTAGATATATTTAGAGAAAGGAGTAATATTGGAGTAGTTTAATACACTTAAATGTATTTAAAGAAAGGAGTAATTCTTGGACTGGTTTAATACACTTGGATGTATTTAAAGAAAGGAGTAATTCTTCTACTGGTTTAATACATTAGTATGTATTTAGAGAAAGGAGTAATCTTGGACTGGTTTAATACACTTGGATGTATTTAGAGAAAGGAGTAATCTTGGACTGGTTTAATACACTTGGAAGTATTTAAAGAAAGGAGTAATTCTTGTACTGGTTTAATACACTTGGATGTATTTAAAGAAAGGAGTAATTCTTCTACTAGTTTAATACACTTGGATGTATTTAGAGAAAGGAGTAATCTTGTACTGGTTTAATACACGCGGATAAATTTAAAGAAAGCCGTAATCTGGGACTGGTTTAATTCACTTGTATGTATTGAAAGAAAGCACACCAGACGCTTTTTTTTCCCGCCAGATCGGAACCGAATACGTATGTAGTTTTGTGTATTTCTTCAAACCAAGGCATCAAGGAGTTTTAAAACGAAATATAAAGATCGCAATATCCACATAACACGTCACACAAGCGCCACCGTCTAGTGTACAAGTTTATACATTAAATCTCTTTCAAAGATTGATGTGTTGTGATTCTTTTCTCTTCTTTATTGTGACAAAATAGACATTTCACTTTACATATTCGTTTATCATCAGACAAGATCATAAGGTAGATGTACGACTACTGTTTGCTGTTCATTTGATGTTTTGTAGTAAATTCGACCAAAGAAATCGTTGAAAAATAACTTACTTCAAATTAGGTCGTATTAAGGTGTGAACATTGTTTTAATTATAATATTGTTGACATATTGTTTCAGTTATAATATTTTCAAGACATTGTTTTAATTGCAAAAATCAAGACATTGTTTTAAATATATTAAGGCATTTTAATTATAATATTAAGACATTGTTTTAATTATAATATTGTTAAGAGATTTTTTTAATTGCAATATTAAAACATGGTTTTAGTTACAATATTGTTAAGACATTGTTTTAATTGCAATATTAAGAATTGGTTTTAGTTATAATATTGTTTGTGTGATTTGTGTGATTTGGATTTTTTTTTTTTTAACTTAGCTTTAACAATTTTTCAGTCATATCGCTACGATGTCTGCAGTGTGGCAGTTTATAGTGATGTCTAGCACTGGGGCATCATGCCGCAGACATGTAGCATGATGTCCCACCCAGTCACATTATTCTGACACCAGGCCGACCAGTCCTAACACTAACCTCTTAATGCTGAGCTCCAAGCAAGGTAGCTGTTTGTACCATTTTTGTAAGTCTTTGGTATGACTCGGCCGGGGATAGAACCCATGACCTCCCGCATCCGAGGCGGATGCTCTAACCACTAGGCCACCGGAGCGGTCTATAATATTGTTAAGACATTGTTTTAATTGCAATATTAAGACATGGTTTAGTTACAATATTAAGACGTATTGTTTGAATTATATATATTGTTAAAACATTGGTTCTTCTTAAATCATCATTGTTGGTTTTTACCATGGGTACTTGCTTACAAGTCACGCCAAAGTGTACAGACCCAAATCCGCCATAGCATAATGCGCAGGCAGATCTGGGTCTGCACAATTTGATGGAAGTAATCGGCAGAACAAATAATAGTGACGCATTATACTACGGCAGATTGGGATCTTTGTTGTTTGCAGTTTGACTAGACTTATAAGTGATTATGTACGTTAGCTATACTTTATTCAAGAATCCGCTTTGGTGTTGCTTGTTTTTGCATTGGGGCCAGGACCAACCAACACACAAACAACAACGTGCTAATTAATTTAACTTTAAAACGAGAAATCTCAATATCAAAGAAAGGCCAATTAGCTTCTTTCAAATGTGGGCTATCCGGATTATAATCTCTTCAACTTCTTTTCCCTTCAACAGCAACAACCGTATAAATTTCAGTCCACCAATTTTAGCGCTTTTAGATACATTCATTATTCAGTCGCCTGCGACACAATCCGTGTTCATGGCGCTCGGCCATCGTATCTAAGCAGTCAACGGTGTCATTTTCCCATGTTCTCTAAAGAAACGTCTAAGGCGGAGCTGATGACAAAAAAAGTTGTCAGGCGATCAAAGATTCCGTTCCAGAATTTCTTCTTCAATGAATTTTCAACCTTGAGAACAAACTTTGTGCTTTATGAGAAGACAGGTGCAACAGATGGGACAAACGGCAGTTTTCGTGTGAAGTCGTAACAGCTTGACTTTCCCACGAATCATAAAACTGTCTGGCATCGTTTGTTTTCTTCTCATTTACTTCTTTCGTGATGCTTGATTATTTCCGCTTGGGACGAAGATGTCATTGGAGTCTAATTTTTCAACTGTTTGGAATACTAAATCTGCTCTGTTTCAATTCATAGTTAACATTATATATTCTGAGAATTTATACGAATATCTGAAAATTATATTTTAAAAAAATATTGTTTGAAGGTTTATGGTAGTGTTTATTTACTTTGACATTAAGTATGATAGGACAATGAATAATTGTGATTTAAAAAATCTACGTGAAAGGAATTACTTTTTGTAATTCAGTTTATGCTTCCTCCATTTTTACTATTGCTGGAATCTAATTTGTAAATTTATCGACAAATTAACCGTATTTATTGCAAATATTAAATGTAAGACAATATTTTTAACTGCAGGGTATTCAATGACGATGTGAAATAATTGTTATCATACCACTGTAATCATGATTTATGATTACAGAAAAATAAGGCATGAAATACACACGCGCACACACACACACACACACACATGTAAAATGAGAAAAACGTAAATTTGTGAGCGAGATTTTCATGTGTCTACCTTGACGAGGAATATGGTAATAAACTAGAACAGGTACTTGCACACCGCTGGTGTACGAAAGAACTTGAAAACAATATCAAACATTTAACCTCGTGCTTCAAGTTGTACTTTTTCACTGGTGGATTTAATAAAATGGTAAAAATGTATTATGATCAAAATTAGCTGTCGAATGAGTCTGCATGGACTTGGCTAACATGGTTTCGTCTATCACGTGTGATTTTCTTGAAGAGGTGTATGAAGCGGCTGGATGTCACCCCAACTACCCCTCAAATACCACAACAAACAAACGACTGTTTAACCAAGTATGCATGTGGCTATGAAAGTCCTATATTAGACCGGTCTATGTGGTCTGCAGTCTCCCCTGTTGCTATTTAATCTCGATAACCACGAACTTCTATAAACTTTATTAGAGGATGATAGAGGCTCCTCTTCATTAGATTTCACTTTGGTTTTTCATCCAGGAGTTTTGGGTCTAAGAGTACTTCGATGCTTGACTGTTTGACTGTCGCTCTCATACGTACACAAAAAGATACGGTGTAATAACTTAATACTGTACCCGTCACGCACCCCGTAAATTGAACCGAGTAATCTACAGATATAGAACATCCTCCAGGATGTAAAACAATCGGATTCCTCTCAGCTTCCTTTGATGAATGCGAACTGCTGAGCAAAGCATCTAATGAGCCGACATGTTTTGAATTTATAAATAAAGATTATAAATAACAACTTGCATTGTATAAACTGCCATTGAGAAGTTGAAATAACCAAAATCATTGTAAGCAAACTACTTTAAAAGTGTTTTCAGCCCAACCAATACAGTTGTTGAGAATATATTTCTGACCCATATTAATAACAAAAGAAATTAATAAATAAAATAAATTTATTAATCAAGTTCATATGTAATCTTAGAATTTAAGCCTACTGGATTGATAGAATGAAAACAGTTAATCCAATGTGATTCTTTTAACAGACGTTCCATTTCCGAATTAACATTATTAATTGTCTTCAATGATAAATCTTGTAAATTACGGAAGACGTCATTAAAGTGTGTGGAGACACGAGATCAAAAAGATGGATCAATAAAGTTATTTATATCAAATCTATGTTTGCTCAAGCTTTTAGATACTTTTAGATACATGCTGACCTCTTTGTCCAGCATATTTCTTTTTACAAGTTGTGAAATAAATACAGTTGGATATGTTGCATAACTCGTAGTATAACGCATCTAAAATGTTAATTGGTATTACAAATACTGAAGTAAAGATGGTGTTTCATTAATGACAGAACTGTTCGAACATCTGGGTCTATGATATTTAGTTCATGAACCACGACTTTTAAACATTTAGCAACCGTAACTCATTTAGTATTAAAACATGCTAATATTGTGAAATCTGATGTCAGAACCAACATGCAATACTCCCCAGTAATATTGTTCATACTTAAAAAACAAACGTATATTTCATCTTGACCTGTTATTATGTATGCTTATATACATGTGTTAAAGTTCTTCGTTCAACTTTATTTCATCACGGTGTTCCTGATGGAATATGTATACACTTACAAGGCAATATAGGTAATAGTTACATATCCCTTCTGTAATTATATTTTTTCATTTTATTTCTGCTTCTAGCATACTCTTTTTTATGCTATTTACAAATATACAACTATTCTGTCTCATCCCAAACAGCGCCATCACTTCACATATAAAATAATGTGTTAAAAAATATCCCTCAAAGCAAACCATGCAACAAAAACTGTTATGCAACAATCAAACTAAATTCCTTCCTTTTTACAGATTTCATGTATATTAACCGCAGTTACAGTTACACACCATTGCTCTTGCGCCCCCTATTGGTATTTTTCTGAAGTACCAATCGTATTTTTGTATTCTTACACTGCTGGTTTTACCGAGTAATCAGTAAAGAGTAGAAATAAATGATTTAATCTCGATGCATATCAACTGTTGAAAAATACTGCAAATTTTAGAAAGCATTTATATCAACAGAAGTCTTTGAGGAATATGAATAGATAATCATAAATAGAAATAAATGAAAACTACATAACCATAACTACATAACCATAGTACACTTTGGCGGAAAAAATTATTGAGCTTGATAAAATAAATTGATAAAATAAAATGGAGAATATTGTCATTGCCAGACGTTTTCCTCCGATTTATTTTGTAGATAGGGATACATATCTTTGAGAAGTTCAGTTGTTACATTTAACCATTGTCGCTGCAATTCGTTCTTGCCATGGATACTACGAATGCTAGTTTTCGTATAAGTAGTACAAAATTTGGACGAGTTTTGTTGACCAACAACACGATGCATCATGTGACGTGTGCCTCCATAGAACCTTAACAAAACAAATATTGGAGACTACACTGATTCACGCATAGGTTAAAAAGTCTAATATGTACAACGTTTGTATATGGTTGAGACTAGTCTGATTCATGCACAAGTTGAAAAAGTCACGTATGGGTTGAAAAAGTCACGCACTGGTTGAAAAAGTCCATTGTGGGCCGCATTTTTATATGGTTGAGACTAATTTGATTGATGCATGGATGGACAAAGTCACGCATGGGTTGAAAAGTATAGAATATACTGCATTTTTTAAATATAGTTTAGATCTAATATATTGGGTAACATATATACGAAGAAGGGGAACTAACCTAAGAAACTGTGAAATCCCGACACGAGGAATTTTTTTTCATGTTCTGGCACTATGTCTACTATACGGTCTTTTTTAATTTAATTTGACAAAATACAGTGACATGCCTGTCAAGACCCACTCCCAAGCAAATTACGGTACAAAATAGTATATGATCATGGGCACGATTGTATCTATGATGTACATAATATATACAGACCACTACTACTACAAACAATAACAACAACAACAACAACAACCAACAACAATAATAATAATAATAATAATAATAATAATAATAACAACAACAAGAACAAAACCTACAGTTACTCACCATAAATCCAGGGATCGTATTCTAGATGAAAAGCAATAAACAATTATAAATAAATAAATGAATAAATAATCAAATAAATAAATAAATAAATAATAAATAAATAAATAAATAAATAAATAAATAAATAAATAAATAAAATGTTAAACATTTATAATGAAACTAAAAACTGCACGGAAACGGTAGCGAAATTTAATGCTTTGTTTTTAAATTTTATACTAGGATATCCTAAAGAACCCTCTGAATTTAACTTTGCCAGATTCCCTAATAAAGGTGCCATGATACAATACACAGACGCATGGACGTCCGCAGGGAGCCCAAGGGAATTAGTTGCTCTCCCGCCCCCGGATTTTTTTAAAACCATTGTGCCCTATCTAAATATGTCCCTTTGAGTTTGGCCTCCATCCTCCCATAATGGCTCCCCCTCGTTTAAAAGACAGCGTCTAGGGCTATTAGCGGTTCATGGCACTTTGCCCACTTCATAATCAAAACAGCGTTAAGCAGACGTCAGTTAACCTTTCAACCTTTTTTATCCAGGAGTTGATGTACTAAATATGAAACAGCTAGTATAGCACCTTCAAGTTTAAGAATAAAAATGGACAGTATAAACTAAAAACCAATTGCTTCTTTCTCGTGCTGAATTCATTTCAGAGTGGATTATTAAATTGTCGTAATGATAGAGACAGCCATGTCATAAATCTGTAACTAGCCGATGTTTATCTCCTAAACTTTTTCTTTGTCGTTGCCATCACCGTTATCATTACTATGATTGTAATCATCAGCTTTACTAACAACAATGGTTGTGATAACAGCGGATAAACAGCTGGAGAGAATAAAAAGGCAGCGAAATAAAATTAGTTTTACTACAAGAGAAATTCAATAATCATGTAAAAACTCCCAAATGTTTGCACACTTTTCTGTTTAACATCTTATTGGGCCCGTTTGATGTTTAAAAAAATACAAATAAGAAAAAGCTCTGGAGCGGTTTTTGAAGTAGCAAACCAGTCCACTTATCAAGACGCTTGTGTGTTTACCTCGGTCCTTGCGTAGGCGAAGGAATAAACTAGAAGCAACAATAATCTTACTTTCTTAATTTCGCAGATAAGGTTTTGGCATATTATTCGGATTCTATACAGTTTGAAAATTACAGTTTCAATATGCCGAATTAGAATTGCCAACTTCGTCCTATGATAGATTCTTGCCCGTGACTCCGGTACAGCGGGTATAATTTTCACGCTAACTTTGACCGAATTCTTTTTTTTGGACGGAGCTGGTCGCTCCATGACAAAAATGAACAAGTAAATGTTTACATACATTTCGCTTACTCCCTGGTTTTACGACCTATTGTTACTTTAAATTCGTAGAGATTTACACTAGTCATGCAGCTTATATTTATTTTTTTGTAAAGACAAAGCTACTGGATGTCCGTATCTTTACTTTTCTTAACATGACCAGTTTAAGTACCCAAAGTGACATTCCTTAAGTTGAAACATTAAGAAAAAAAAGAAAGTAAATAGCCGAAACTAAAACTTGTGGAAAAAAAATGGCCTCCCAGTACATGTTGGTTCTTCATTGAGGTTTTGTTATTCGGTAATTTGATTCAGTGAAACTTGATGAAATGGCTTTTAAAACATTAGCATATTTGCTTCATAGAAGTGACCTTTTTTATTCGTGTTTGACTGTATTATTTGTTTCAAAAAGCCATTAGAACATATTATTTTCACGATAAAGCTTATGTTTCAGGGACAATTTTTGAAAATGTCATTTAATTTTAATGTTTTCAAAACCAAAAGCTGAACCTTTTCAGGGTTCAAATAAATATAAGATTTTTGTTCTTAAGGAATATAGATACAACCCTTGAAATGATACAAGAAGACATAGATTTACAAATCACCTCTAAATTTATTTAATGTTTGCAGAACGTACATTTCTATGGAAGCAAATAGTAACAGGCATATTTACTTTGGCATTAGTAATTTTTACGGTCTGTAATATCAACTATCAGGAACTTATTGCTAGATTACAATTTCATTTTTCTTGTTACAAGAACGGCTCATGTAGGAATAAGTTTATTTGTTACGTGAATTACAGAAAAAAAATTAACTGCTAATATGTGAAAATTTAGGGATGTGAAAGATACGATTTTGCTCATTTGCACAATGCAACATAAAAATTAATAAATTTTGTCTGCTAAATTTCTATTTTAAAAAAGTTTTTATATTTACTATATAGTAAATATATTGTCAACGAATTAAACTTCAATAAATTTTGGCTGCCTTATCATTTTGTTGTGCGGAGTAAATTCTATAGATCGTGTAAGTAATGGAAGTATCGAACATACCAACGCAATAAGAACGTTTACTACGATAATACCTTTAAATCTGTAATCATTTAGTACTCAAGTCCAACGGCATGCATCATAGACTTTAATCTATCGTTGCGTAATGTCTCTTCAGATCAGGGTCTTTGCTTGTTCTCATGATTGCTCCTAACTACCTGCATTGACCCTCATCTGAATGCACATTATGCGCCAGCAGACCTGGGTCTGTGCAGTTTGTTCGATCTGACCTATAAACTAGTCCAGACAGTAAGAGCTTTTTAGGAAATTTGAAGACGGCTGGAAACAATTCACAACACATGACAATGGATGTTTTACTGGACTTTTATATAGCTCTTACCTGTTATATATAGATCTTACCTGTTAGATAATTGTGAATGCAGTTAACACAAAGAAAATTAAAATATGAGGATTTTGCAATGCCGGTGTTAATGCAAACAGCTTTACAAGCGTTTTAATACGTGGCTTACATAACAGACGGTAAATTTATTTGTAGATACAATTTGCAACGCATACTACCTGTAAATAACACTGTCTAATAGATTTATTAAGTTGTAGTGGAACAGTTTGATACCAATCACAGTCAATTTTAACGGCAAAAGGTTATATTTCTTCTCAATAGTATGGTACAAATTAATGAAAGGAAACATAATAATCATTACCATACATTTTATATAAAGAACTTTTGAACCTGTGTAAATTCAAACGAATCGATCGTTTTAATACTTCATTCAATACTGATGACAAATTCACTCAAATGTAAAGACCTTTTCTTCGGTAATTGTGTGCTCTTTAAATAGATTAAGTTTTATATGCGCAAAGAAGATGTTATCACAGGTTGTTGTTTGGTTTTGTTTTTTTTTTTGGGTCTCCAAAATCAGCCCGATTCAGAGAAAAACACAGAAGGTCCGCTTAAACTATTAAAATTCTTGGCGATTATACAGCAAATGGTCAGACTAATCTCTGGAGTAGCTTTTCGTGGCGATTAAACAGCAAAGGGTCAGACTAATCTCTGGAATAGTTTTTATTTCGTCCAGTAGCCACTGAAAAAACAACCTCTTCAAATTAAACATGCACACACGTTGTCGCTCATCTTCGCTAGCCAAGGTTCCGATTTGATCACCCTATCTACACCTTGCCGGAACGCACAGATATATTGGTGCTTTGTCCTACCGACATCTATTGGATTCCATGAATTGCCTCCCTTAGTATGTAATGCCACCTAACCAATAGCGTGGTGCAGGGTACATCGGCCGAAAATGGTGGAAGTTTAATATCGAAAGTGTGACTATGTACCAGAGGGAAGCCATTACAAGTGTATTTGAGTGAAGGTATTAGTGCAAACACGGACCGGCACTGGAAAATTACTTATTTATCAGTCAATTCAAGTTGTGTGCTCCCCTTGTCTCGATCATGTAGGAACAGTTTTCAAATTTGAACAACTTAATTTTGATTGGATGCGGTAGCTTGCCGCCGCATCCAATGAAATTCACAGACCCGAAACACAGGAATATCTACTCGATACGCCAAGGTGTAGATAGAAGTATCATATCGGAATCTTGGCTAGCGAAGATGGTTGCCGCTAGGAAAGTGAACTTAGCTTTAGGAACTCTGGTTGGAAGCTATTTGTTTACGATGCACCCCTTTACAACGTTAAACATGCAATTTCCTTTTAATTTCTGTAGGTATGTAATTAGCACAGGTGTCGCTCTGAATCGAAACGGTAATTATTTCAAGGGAATTTAATTCGCTTAAATGGACACAGATGCGAAGATGATCATAATATACCTATTCGAAGTGCTTGATTTAAAAAATTACTCCCTATGCAAACATCATATTCGCATTATTCAATTTGGCATTCGATAAGTGTGACGTAAATATCGTTCTAGAAATGAATCTTCATCAGCATAACATTTGGTACTGTATTTCTGTTTAATAAATTCTAAAGAAAGTGAGTATGTAACATTTGTATAGTGTTTGCTAAGCTCAGGCAACAGTAACATGCTAGAAAATAATGACACCACCTTTAGGAAACATACATGTCCATGTTGCGCTAATAACTGCCGCAGATATAATTCAATGCGGGCAAGTTTAAGGATAAAAATGCATGTTGTTGATTTACTGGTTTTGAACGGCGCTTTCAACCTATTGACTATAACATGCCAAGGAAATACTAAATAAGTGCCTTTCCCAAGGACATACCAAGGCAGCCGACCAGTGGCGGCGTGAACAGTGGGGTGTGGGGGCTAATGCCCCTGGAAGACAGGCGAAGAGTATCGCCGTCGGGATTTTTTTACAGCTGAAAGTTTCGTGCTAGTTCACCACACCATAGTGTAACAGGTGCAGTTCTTGACAAAACAAGCAAAGAGTAGATGTGGTGCAAAGTGGTATGTAATTTTGCGATGATGTTTTATTTCAGATATGCATTGAAAACGATAAAACATTATTTATTTAAACAAAAGAAAATATTACAAACGTATTTTCCAGGTGGACCCACTAAGGGAAATAACCCAGGCGCAAGAGTTGTTAGGAAGAACAGGAAGTACAGGGTCATATCAAATTCTAAATATCGCGTGACTTAGGCGAGGAGTTATTAACAAATATTAAAAAGAAAATATAACTAAAATGTGCCAACTCTTCTGACGATTAACCCAAGGGACGACGGGAAGTATGATCATATCAACCTTGATAATAATTTATATATGAATGGAATTGGATACAAGCTTATTATAACACAAGATGGAATCATTAACCAAAACGTGTCCCAAATATTGGCTCTATTGTCCCACCCTGAGGCATGACCCAAAGATCATGATCCAGGGCAAGAGTGGTACAATGAATGGATCCAATGTCCCACTAAGGATCATGACATAGGGCAAGAGCGTCCAATGCAAGGCTCCTATTGGATCACCAAGGATCATGATCCAAGACAAGAGTGAAACAATGCAAGGATCCTATTTTCCCACCAAGAATCTTGAAACCCTTGATGTCTTCTGCTGTGCCTGACGAAGTTATAAAATCCAACAACAACAACAACAGATATAAACAAAAATTCATTCATAAAGCAACTTAATGTCTATTCAATTTTGATAACACCATACAAAGCACACACACACACACACACACACACACACACACACACACACACACACACGTCGAGCTATTTGATAGAGCTCAAGACACACACGCAGTACACATCACTGGCCACACAAAACCAAACTCTCTCAACTGCACTGCAAAGCCGACGAACACCCACAATCGCCCCCAGTTGAATCAAATATAATAATGCGATTAGAAATGAAAACTCCTGCACTTACCAAATAGAGTGGTTCACTAATCAGTCCACACGCTATTCCACAAAAAGATTTCCATGTAGCATATAATTGCACTAGTGATAGCAACACTTGCCATATTTCCAGGACAGAAAATATAAATTGCAAGGGTGCAAGGTTATTTTAATTTAATTGGAAAAAACAGTGGGTGAGAAAAATGATCTATGTCTATGTTTATACGAAGACAAGGAAATCCCAGTCGCGTGGTTACATTATTGGTCTCCAAACTCGGCATAGCCTCGTGGCGAGACAAATAATATAACCCTTTGACTGAGATTTCTTTGTCTCAGTCGCAAAACCCAAACATAGATTCTGTTAGTCCTACCAAGGATCATAATCCGTGGCAAGAGCGGTACAATGCCAGGATCCCAGTGTCCCACCGAGAACCATCATCCAGGGCAACAGCAGTACAATGCAAGGCTCCTAATGTCCCACTAAGGATCATGACATACGGCAAGATGGTACAATGCAAGGCTCCTAATGCACCTCTAAGGATCATGATCCATGGCAAGAGCGGTACAATCCAAGGATTCTAATGTCCCACCAAGGATCATGATCCAAGGCAAGAGCGGTACAATCCAAGGATTCTAATGTCCCACCAAGGATCGTGATCCAGGGTAAGATGGTACAATGCAAAGATCAATATGACATGTTGCTTCTTGTGATGTTAGTCCATGAATTTGTGGATTTTCCAAGAGAAATAATTTTGATATTTCACTTGAGTGAAATTCAAAATACAAGATTTTGTGATAGATATAAGAAATGTGCATTTTATGTACATTTGTTGGTATCACAGTTGAAAACATTAACCTCATTCTATGCAAACATAATTATTAAAATATACTACACATGTTAATGTTTATCGTATATACAATCAAATTATAAATTGTATTCATTATTTCTGACAATTTTAGGATATATTAGCTAACAAAATGGTCTCCCCATACACAAATTAGCATATATCACTCAAGTTGACAATCAAGCAACATGTATTTAATATTTTTCAAAACTGAAAATTCTTTTAACGTGGCACTGATTGATCAAAAGGCTACTGACATGTACTACTTAATGGCATTTTTACCCTATTTGTTAAATGTTGTTATGTCAGCTATCACTGAATGACACGTTTCCCAATTCCTAAAATAGACTGTTATGTCAGTTATCACTGAATGACACGTTTTCTCCTCCTCCTTACTTTTTTTTTTTATGTCAGGTATCACTAAATGACATGTTACCCCTACTCCTTAAATTTTGTTGTCAGATATCAGTGTAATGGTATGTTTCCCCTACTCCTCAAATTTTGTTATCAGATATCACAGAATGACATGTTTCCCTTACTCCTTAAATTTTTGTCGTCAGCTATCAGTGAAATGGCATGTTTCCCCTACTCCTTAAATTTTATTATGTAAGATATCACTGAATGACATGTTACCCCTACTCCTTCATGTTTGTTGTCAGATATCAGTGAAATGGCATGTTTCCCCTACACCTTAACTTTTGTTATGTCAGATATCATTGTATGACATGTTTCCCCAACTCCTTAAATTTTACAAATGGTACTAACAGTGTTAGGACTGGTCGGCCTGGTGTCAGGATAATGTGACTGGATGGAACATCTTGCTACTTCTGCGGCATGATGCTCCAGTGCTGGACATTACTATAAACTGACACACTGCAGACATCGTAGCGATATGACTGAAAAATTGCTAAAGCTATGTTAAACATCCAAATCACACACACACACACACACACACACACACACACACACACACTCCTTAAATTGTGTTATGTCAGATATCATTGAATGACATTTTCTCCCGTTCCTTACATTTTGTTGCCAGATATCACTGAATTACGTGTTTCCTCTACTCCTATATTTTGTTGTCAGATATCACTGAATGACACGTTTCCTCTACTCCTTACATTTTATTATGTCAGATATCACTGAATGACATGTTTCCCCTACTCCTTACATTTTGTTATGTCAGATATCACTGAATGACATGTTTCCCCTACTCCTTACATTTTGTTGTCAGATATCACTACATATTTTATGTCAGATATCACTGAAGTATATAGTAGTCCCATAATCAAAACTCTCAGAATTACATGTGTAATATTAGTTAAATAATCTGAAATTTAGATGACGTCATACTGTAATCATATTTATTACCCCGCTTTCTTTAAGAAGAAATGATGTTTATTTCGATGAAAAGATAACTGAATATTATCTGAGTCCGAACAATTAAGACTGATGTGCTAATAAATTGTGGATAATAGTATTTTTATACATGTCATTATTTTTATACATACATGTCAGTATAACCAAACGACATTACATTTTTTTTGCGATTATTTTTATCTAGATTTAGTGCTCACGGCTTGCAAGGCATATCACAATAAGGGAATTTATTTCTCAGCAAGCGATGACAGTCATATAATTTGTATAAGCTTTTTAAAATTTTTAGTAATCCTGATTTCTTTGCAAATGAATCTTAGCCATTTAGACATTCCGTTTGGACTTTGATAAGTGCAAATATTCTATATACGTAGATGCTGGCGTTATTTGTCTTCTTACTTTCTTTCTCTCAATGGATTCAGAGTTTGTAGCTCAATATCAAGAGAGTATGTAGGGAAATATATTAACCCATACCTTCAACTAAGAGTCAGAAACCTAAACTCAGATGGTGAAAATTAAAAGTTTACACGTATGACTGTGCAAAAACATCTCAGTGTCATTTATTTCTGTTTTAATATAAATAAATAGCAGTAAATAGAGAAAATGTATAAGGAAATTCCTCGCAATTTTGCCCCCCAAAATAAAAGCAACGCAATTTCAAGATTGTATTCGTAACCCCATAGGGATAAGGACCCAACCAGTCATCTCTGCTAATGAGTAAACATGTTCTTTATGACTGGTTAATACCTGGGATGACGTAAATTATACAATTATATACTGAAAGTAAGACAAAATTATATATTATGTTAAAATTCCTCTTGCAATAATATGATTCAGCTGCTTGCATTCTGTGACTTTATTCCATAAATTGCACATATTTACAATGATACACTAAATTAGGTTATTAAAGGAAAGAAAATGTAACATATGATATAAAAACAATCAGTAAATACAGAAATCATCCTAACATTAGGTTTTCCATATACATGGTTCTTTTTAATTTTGTTTTTGATTATGGCAGTATGTCTAATTCCTGGCCCAGGCTTGTTAAATATAAAAAGTCACTTTGTAACAGAAAGTACCACAAAAATTATTCAAATGATAAACGACAATGGGCTGTCTTGAAATATACTGAGAGAAAATCAAGTCGAAATAAATAATGTTTTGTCTGATTTAAAAACCTTCTGATATACAGTTTATGGTACAACAAAAGTTCCAGGCAAGAGTGTTTAAGTGGTATGTAATATAACGACATAAAGTAATTTATACGACTTAAATGACACTGCTCTAGGTTTTTCATGTACAATAGTGCACGCCATGGTGAAGAATTTTTCTCGGCCCTTTTAATGATCCTTTCGAATGACAAGGAAGAGTTCCCTTTTAATCATCTTTTTGAATGGCAAGGAACTGTTCCCAAGTTCAGGCCCCACCCCAACCCACCCCAAAAATGTTTCTGGCCCTCCGATCGTCCCTGTTTTTCGACCTTAGCAATTTTTCCCACAGGATAAACTAAAAATTAAAATAAAAATTTAATAAAATCCGAAATTGATTTGTGCATCTAATTGAGCCGGTTTTGCCCGGTACTTGAAGCGATTATATACACTAATCATTATAATATATTTTTAAACAAATACTTACCTACCCTGATTTTAAAGCCAGTGCAATAGGAAAAACATTTTTTGTCCTCATAGATCTGCAATGGAGATAACTCGACCAGATTGGATGATGATGTGAAAGCAAGTGATTCTCTTAGGAGTAGATTTCTGCAATCTTACAGTAAGATAGTAGTAAATCAAGTGATAAGTTGTTTTTTTTTTTTTTTTTTTTGTTTTTTTTTTTTTTT